>JAECUM010016339.1:0-81986 GCA_016617855.1 Megalonaias nervosa
CTTAAGGCATTAAACACTTCTAACTTCTCTTAAGACATTAAAAACTTCTAACTTTCCTTAAGGCATCAACTACTTCTAACTTCTCTTAAATCATTAAACACTTGTAACTTCTCTTAAGGCATTAAACACATCTAACTTCCCTTAAGGCATCAAATACTTCTAACTTCTCTTAAGAAATTAAACACTTCTAACTTCTCTTAAGACATTAAACACATCTAACTTCCCTTAAGGCATTAAACACATCTAACTTCCCTTAAGGCATTAAACACATCTAACTTTCCTTAGGCATTAAACACTTCTAACTTCTCTTAAATCATTAAACACTTCTAACTTCTCTTAAGACATTAAACACTTCTAACTTCTCTTAAGGCATTAAACACTTCTAACTTCTCTTAAGGCATTAAACACATTTAACTTCCCTTAAGGCATTAAACACATTTAATTTCCCTTAAGGCATTAAACACTTCTAACTTCTCTTAAGGCATTAAACACATCTAACTTCCCTTAAGACATTAAATACTTCTAACTTCTCTTAATTCATTAAACACTTCTAACCTCTCTTAAGGCATTAAACACATCTAACTTCTCTTAAGGCATCAAATACTTCTAACTTCTCTTAAATCATTAAACACTTCTAACTTCTCTTAAGGCATTAAACACATCTAACTTCCCTTAAGGCATTAAACACATCTAACTTCCCTTAAGGCATCAAATACTTCTAACTTCTCTTAAGACATTAAACACTTCTAACCTCTCTTAAGGCATTAAACACATCTAACTTCCCTTAAGGCATCAAACACTTCTAGCTTCTCTTAAATAATTAAACACTTCTAACTTCCCTTAAGGCATTAAACACATCTAACTTGCCTTAAGGCATTAAACAAAACTTCCTTTACATTCTAACTTCTCTTAAGGCATTAAACACTTCTAACTTCTCTTAAGGCATTAAACACATCTAACTTCCCTTAAGGCATTAAACACATCTAACTTCCCTTAAGGCATCAAATACTTCTAACTTCTCTTAAGACATTAAACACTTCTAACCTCTCTTAAGGCATTAAACACATCTAACTTCCCTTAAGGCATCAAACACTTCTAGCTTCTCTTAAATAATTAAACACTTCTAACTTCCCTTAAGGCATTAAACACATCTAACTTGCCTTAAGGCATTAAACACATCTAACTTCCTTTAAGGCATTAAACACTTCTAACTTCTCTTAAGGCATTAAACACATCTAACTTGCCTTAAGGCATTAAACAAATCTAACTTCCCTTAAGGCATTAAACACATCTAACTTCCCTTAAGGCATTAAACACATCTAACTTCCCTTAAGGCATTAAACACTTCTCACTTCCCTTAAGGCATTAAACACTTCTAACTTCCCTTAAGGCATTAAACACTTCTAACTTCCCTTAAGGCATTAAACACTTCTAACTTCCCTTAAGGCATTAAACACATCTAACTTCCCTTAAGGCATTAAACACTTCTAACTTCCCTTAAGGCATTAAATACTTCCATCTTCTCTTAAGGCATTAAATACATCAAAATCTCTTAAGACGTGGAAACTGGTTAAAGACCGTCCTTTTTTCATTTGTACATTGCACTTCAATTAGGATATATTTTTTCCATTATATGGCTTAGTTCAGGAAGATAGGCTATTTTTTTCCCTTTATTTTTCAGCTATACATAATCACAGAATTAAAAATTGTACCATTATATAAGCCCTCTTTCGAGAAATGTTGAAGCGGTTTTAAAGTCCACCTAATTAATATCAGTTTTTTGTTAGTGAATATTCTTTCATAGTTAAAATAATTAGTCATGATAACAATAGAGAACATAGTGTTACGTGTCTAGGCTCGTACAAAAGTAACAAGAAAAGAGTGAAGCCAACAAGCTTTGTAAAATTTAACAAATAATTTATTTCCCTAGAAAAAAAAAACGGTTTATGAATCAAATCCAAAACTTAATCCAAGAATAAAAAAAAATAAGTCCTATCAAAAAAAGTCCTAAATGAATCAGTTCGAATCCCGATGAAATTCAAGATGGAAGGCGATGACGTATTCGATGGTCTGTTTTGTCCTGATGTGTCAACAGTTCTTTGTTGAATCACAAAGAATAATATTCCAGTTTGGAATTCCGAATAATTTTCAATAAATGTCTTTGTCCAAGAATTCTGTAAGGAGCACTTATATGTATGTTTTCCAGAGAAATTAATTACTACTTCCGAAAAATAAAAATTCAACTCAAACTGGTCACAACAAAACACCTTGAGCTTCTAAGGTTTAATACACAACTGAACTAATTCTTATGATAGCATGAGTTATAAGCCCAACTAAAACGCAAAACAGATTCCAGGATGGGGGTCAAAATTTCATCCCACTGGGAAAACTAAAAGATTGTAACAATAAACAAATGTTATTTGTCACGTACTCCAGGTATGGCCTTGATTTCACTAAATGAATCTTATTCTTAGAATGAATAAAAAAAAAAAATTTTAAAAGTTGTTTACTATAAACCTGACACTGGTTTTGAACCAAGGTTAGAAATTAGATACAGTGTTTCAAACTACTGGCTGTTTATCAGGTCAAACAGAACTGAATTGAATTTCTAAAAAAAAAGATCAAATCCAGTACACAAAATTATCATTATAATAACATGTAATGAAATAAAATAAAATAAAAAAAAAATAAAAAATTTAAAACTAACAAACAAGTAATTCAATTACATATACATAACAATAGAAACAGTCATTGATATTCACAATGTAAACATCTAACAGAGTTGTAATAAGATAGCGTGTTCTGGAACCAGTCGCCATTCTTTATCAGTCATTTTTGCTTTATTCATTTTGAGTACTACTCGAGTCATTGATATTTTGGTCTAAATTTAAGCAGCTAAAGTTTCTCCAACATCTAATATTACTTTTATATTTTAATCGTGCTTTTTTGCGGGGGAGGGGGACTAAATTTTAATTTAGAAAAAGCACCCCACCACATCAAAATAAATAAATAAATAAACAAATAAATAAATAAATAAATAAATAAATAAATACATAAAAACGACAACTAATTGCAAAGGTTCCAAAACTCGTCGTCTCACTGCTGCTGTAACTACATATTTGCATAAAGATTGCGATTAATAATTAAGATAAGCGTCAAGTAATGAGTGCGTGCTAATGATTACCTCGTTTCTACTTTAAATCGGACCTTCGGTTGGTATATTTATATCCCATACTAGTGCAAATATTGCTTGTATTAATCTGTGTTGTTAAGTGGAACAACTTTAAAAAAATAAATTTTTGTGACATGTTTCTTACTATTACTGATGAATATTGATTTCGGGGAAGAAAATAAAAGCAAGAATGGTTTTGGTCATTTTTGGAAAATTGTATTTTTCAGGAATATTTTCTATAAAGAACAGCGTCTCCTGACGTATATCGTGTGTGTGTGTGTGTGTGTGTGTGTGTGTGTGTGTGTGTGTGTGTGTGTGTGTGTGTGTGTGTGTGTGTGTGCGTGCGTGCGTGCGTGCGTGCGTGCGTGCGCGCGCGCGCGTGCGTGCGTGCGTGCGTGCGTGCTGCATGGATGGGTGTCAGTGTGTGGTTACAATATAGTCTTACTTTGATAAATACACTCCTATCTTACCACGACAATCCCTAATTACACATGGGTATTTTAGGGTTCAACATATTTGAAATAGAAAATAGCAAGAAATGTTAAACTTGTGTTCCGTCAATTCTTGTTATGATTTTTTCGTAACATTTCTTTTTATAGCCAGGCGAGGTGTTATCAACCTAATTCTGGACCTAAATAGCGCAGCGGTAACACGCTCATTTTGCACATCAGCGGTCTTGGTTTCGATCTTCGATTCGACCATGTGCATGGGTACAATACGTGATTGACCATCCGAGGTTTGTCGCTTTTGCTGGGTCTCCTCTTTCTTCCATCAAATCATGCTAACATATTTGCAGTTTATGAAGAGTCATATATTTTAATAAAACTTGTTTAGCCGATGCTAAATAAAAAACGTTTTAAAATATACTGCTGGCGACGGTAGATATGAATCCTGTAAATTAGTTCTTTGATTAATGATGACAAACTGAACTATACTGAATAAATTATGCTTTGTTGTGGAATCTAAACTATTCCCTTTTAAACGTGTTTACGATCATAAAAAATTACTGTCGCCATATCTGTCTGAATAACTATACAATCTCAGCGAATACTCCCCGAAATTTTATGTTCATTTTTTTATAATCCATCGCCAAATTCCCTTTGAATGTAAATTTAGTCCGACTAGACAAAAGTAATATTTTGGACATTTGTTGCAAATAATTTATCTATAACAATTTTGCCAGGCTTTAATATTACTAGTGGTATTGAAAGTATTTGTGCGTAAGGAGAAGAATTATACAGTGTTTAAGAAATGATCACTGGCTAAATTGGAAAATATACCCTGTGCTTCGCTAGGTGCTAAAGTCAATAAATCCATCCTTCCATCCATCCTGCCATCAAGAGAGAAAAGGACTTAAGAATCTTCAAAAAACATAACACGCTGTAAACTAAATAAGCTTTATTTTATTACTAATTACCACATTTTAACAAATAAGGAGAAATTAATCTGTCGGTTCATTTAATTGGTGATTCCCACTTTTGAAAATAACTTTAGAAATGAATCTGTCAGTTTATTTCTTACACAACTTCTTGCTTGCTTTCATTCTAAAATTCTTCTCCCCTACAGATTCTGAAGTAATAGTAAATGTTGGTAGCATTGATAATATCTGTCTGTTGATAGTAGTTTGATGGGGATTCTTACTTGTAATAATGGTGATGATGATGACGATGACAGCGATGACGATGATGGTGGTGCTGATGACGATGGCCACAAAGGCGACAACCGACGATGATTATGATGATTGCATCGGGTAGTATTTAAGAACTATATATATACAAATATGGAAGAGATGCAATCATAGTCAAGAGAGGTTTTAATTCAATGCGGCATTTAGTTGTATTTTGTTGCATGGCGATGAGAGAGAGAGAGAGAGAGAGAGAGAGAGAGAGAGAGAGAGAGAGAGAGAGAGAGAGAGAGAGAGAGAATTGTGATTTATACTACAGGGCCATATCAATACAATTTCAAACTAATATCTTTAAATACGAGGCATTCATTATCTAAAATATTCGATACCGTTATTACAATCCAAATCTGTTTACTCGTATGTATGTATTGTGTCCTTCAATGATAACAGAAGGAGCAATACCTTCAACACTGTTTTACCTTTTTAATACTCGAATTTCACCGAGTGTCTGTTTAAAATCCCAGCAGAGGTTTTCGGCCCCATATTTTGCTCACAAAACAATATTTTATTTCTCGGTTATAGACAGCTCTCAAACCATTCGAAATAAAATAGCTGTATTTTAAACCTTATAATTTTACGAAACGATAAAATGTCGCCGCTGGTGTAATAACCACCTAATGAGGTTGATATCTGGTGTAATAACCCGCTAATGAGGCTGATATACGATATTCTCTTAATAAACGGAATCTCCTGGCAGCAATTTAATAAAGATAAAACAATTTTTTTCCCGACTTTCTCTATCGTACCCATGAGTGCATTATATAAACTGGGTTACTTCGGTAGATGGAACAGTCAATAAATACTTGTAATGTATTGCGTCATTTTGAATATAGTGCAAAAGAGTCAGAGAAGATAACACTTTATTAAAGATATTACGGTTAAAAGTTTGAAGTCTGCACTGTGCATTAAATCAGGATTTAAATATCGTTTATTTATTAAGTACATATGTGATGGAATATACGCTGAAGTTAATTGTTTGGAGAGTTGTCAAAACAAGGGCAACGTTAAGAAATATTTTGGGTGTATTTTAGGGATATTGTATCTTATTGTATCTTGGTCACGTGCATCCCCATCCCTAATACTTTGAACCTATGAAGACAAACCTCCCCGACAAGTGAAAGGTAAACATGTTGTAAAAATTCCCAAATATTTATATAAAAAAAACAAATATAAATGCAATAAAATCAAAAAGAGTAAAATCATCAAACTACCACATACAACTTTTCTTCATAAACCGCGCTTAAAAAAGTCCATTACATTCTCAGATGGAACATCCTTACGTGAGCATCACAGGGCAGACATGTTGGCGGCATTAGTTGCTTTTAATTATAAGCGTATTTTACATTCCAGAGTAGCAGGAAGAAAACAAAACAAGTGACAAAAAGTCGAACTCGCTAATTAGTTTGTACCCTTGATTTTAACGCTTCATCGAATGACTGAAGCACAAGTTTAAAAAACAAAACCCGAAAATACTTTATATTTCATGAAAATTTTTAATACTTAGAAAGTAACTAAACTTTCAAATTGGGATAAAATTATATTCATGACGAAATTCGATTTTCATCGGCCTGATAATTTTCTTTTTTCATTATGGCCTTGACATCAATGTACTGGTGATAACAATATCGACGGAAGTAGATAGTGAGAGTACGTTAGCATTTAATCATTGATTATATATATATATATATATATATATATATATATATATATAAGTATATATATATATATATATATATATAGTATATATATATATATATATATATATATATATATATATATATATATATATATACATATATATGTCTGTCTGTCTGTGTGCGTGTGTGTGTGTGTGTGTGTGTGTGTGTGTGTGTGTGTGTGTGTTCGATTTTCTTCATCATTTGTTCCATGACATTCTTATCTGTTCATTTTAAACATTATTGTTTGTTTGCCAGAGGGTCAGGCACAAGTTTTACAAATTCTGTTTTTTCCTTACCCCAATAATACAAATACTCAGGTATTTCAATCCATTATATTCCAGTTTTGGCATGACAGATATAGTGAATTAGTATGAAAACACTGTATTAAATAATAATAAAAACTTAAGGTCTCAGGTATCGCATACATACATACATACACATACATACATACATACATACATACATACATACATACATACATACATACATACATATACACACATGCACATACAAACTTACATACAGTAAGGAATATTGCAGATTTTGGAGACAAATTTAAATCCAAAGACAAACTTTGGGATTAACACCTTGTCAGATGTATTACAAAATAATGTTGGCTTATTCTCACCTTATCATTCATACATATTTTCTTTTGTTTATCAATATTTCGCCTTACGTTTCGGAAAGTTATTTACATGCCAAGAGGACCTCCCAAGTAGAGCGACCTCACAAGAGGCGGGAGCGGACTGAAGTCAAACCTGGCAAACAGCATTAATTGGCAGCTTCCAATCCAAGATGGAATAAAAAAAAATGTAGGGCTTATTTGTCAATTGTTAAGCTAGATATGAAGTTATATTATTGCAATTAATAGCAACTTTACTGGTGCCATAAATTAACCCATTTGAGAAATGATACAGGCAGACGAAGAAAAGTCGAGGAATGGAAAAATATTTATTAGCTGAGTACAGACGTTAAATAGTATCATGTATCATGTCGTTAATGACTGACTACGTATTTTTGTCCTTTGTCTTACTTTTTTGCCGCCAGCCAGTATAGAAACGCTATTAAAACAAAGATATCGTTAGGGCATCATAAGCCGACGTGATAACCTTGCAGTACAAAAAAATTGGCATTATTTATGTATGTTGTTAATTGTCCATTTAAAATAGATTTATATTCATTAGATGACTTCAGCTTCCTATCTTGGATCACGACAGCTGTATCCTCTCTTAAGCATGAAAGAGAAATGTTGAAATTATAGCTTTTCTCTAGTCTAAACATTTTGATCAAAGAAAAATGTTCACATATATTTCATGCAGCAATATGCTTTACTCGCTCTTCTCTGGGTCGTCAATTTATAAAACCTTACTGATTTACATTAGGAAGGAGTATTATTTTGTTCACGAAATATACTTCTTATCAGTCTGGATAAATTATTTTTCAACTCCTATGTCTTATTTTATTTCAGATTTTAGTGAAATTATCTCATACTATTTTAGCACCGGTTGTTTCTAGGCATAACGTAAGTGCCCGTCCCGGAAGAGCGTCATAAGGTTAGGTTAGACCGACATTGTTGTCTTGCCAGTTACTATACCTATTGTTAAGCTCAATTAAAAATTTTGGGGATAATACCTTTATCCTCAGCTCGTTATATTAGATGAACTTCATATTCTTCTTGACAGTTACATTGTACGAGAGCTTGATTGTGGCATTCAACTTATTATGCGAATGTCGGTAATTTTAATTATACGAATAGTTAAAAACATTGTCTACTGATCAGTTATATTATTTTATAACATGCACTAGGGTCTTTATATCGTCGTTTTGCCAAAAAACTATTATAACTGAAGTCAGTCTAAATCGGGTCGGACTTGCGGTCGAGTGGTGTCCAGTGGACAATCATGCATATATTATATGAGATCTTTGGGGCCTCTGAAAGACCCATATCCCCCACCCCAACGAAATCTCTGGGTAGACCGGTTGTCCAGCTCGACCCTGAATCTAAATACTGTGAATTAACTATTTTTCGTGAGATACCAATTCTCGTGGATTTCGTGTTGCCACGCGGCTCAAAGTTTAAAACACAACGTACACGAATTCTTCTTTTGAAGCAACAGGACCCAGATCCCAAAATATTAATTCAAGTATTAACGTAAATATCATCTTGAAGCAAACTGAATCCAATTCGCAAATTTACATGTACGTACAGACGAAAATGTAATTTTTAAAGCAACCGGACCTAAGTTCACGTAAATACATTTCAGCACAAAATTGAATTTTTATGCAAAAGGACAACAATCCACGAATTTATATTTAAGTACTGACGAAACTGTAATTTTCCTCAAAAAGTCGCGAAAACTAATATTCAAGAAAATAAATTAATTTACAGTCGGTAAACGAAATATTTTTGCTAGCTTCCTCTGTTGCGCTATTTTCTTACAAGAGATTTTTCTAACTGCCATGACTCTCATTAACTCTTTGAGAGCGGGACCGGCCTTAGGCCGATTGGATCGATTTGGCCCAACTGGGCCCCGCGTTCACAGGGTCCCCGCGCGTTAGTAATTTTTAAAAATATATCTATAGATAGAAAGTAATTTTATAGCGACGGAAGACAATTTTAAGTTCAATATCAAATAAAACTTGTTTTAAAAAGTTTATTTCCAAATGCTGTGCTCATAGGGGGTCCCGCTCGTAAATGGGGGGGGGGGGCGCCAAAATGATCCAAATCAGGCACCGAGTTTGCTATGCTAAGGACGTTTCTGCTTGAGAGGATAATTCTTATCTTCTTAATATCCTTTTCAGATTTGAAAGTCTTTGGTAGAGTGTCTACTTGTTTGAAAAAGGGAGGGATTTGTTGTTATTTTAGTTAAGTTTAGTGAACAAGTCTGCCGAATTTTAGTAAGAAAGGCATCTAATTCTAGAAATGACTAATATTATAAATTGAACTAAGATGGAACCGTCTGCACAAGAGTCCAAAGAGGAAAAACTGGAAGCGTGGACTTTATCATGACTGGGTTTTGTTAATTTTCTCCGATATTTATAACTTTTATGAAAACTGTATTGCCAAATGCCAGCAAAGGAAATCTCGTGTGCAATCGCCCTTACGCCAATACGTAAAATGATTATTTATTTATTTATTTATTTATTTATTTATTTCGACAGAGTTAGGACTGGGTAGCATGCTACGCCTAGAAACGCCCTCTCCCAATCACAGGAAGATGGAAAGTAGAAGTATAAAGACAGAGATAATATCTGGCAACATAATAATGATAATAACAACAACAACAACAACAACAACAACAACAACAACAACAACAACAACAATAATAATAATAATAATAATAATAATAATAATAATAATAATAATAATAATATTATTATTATTATTATTATTATTATTATTATTATTATTAATTTCTTGTATAAAAATTGTATGGGTTCGAGTCTTGGACTCGGCCTATGTGGGTATGTGGGAAATCTGCCAGTAGCTTCCGTGAGGAGGTGGTTTCTTGCCGAGATTTTACTGGGTTCTTTCTAAACCAGTTGTGCTGGCAGTCATGTGTGCTGAAAATGGCGTTAAACCAATAACAACATGGATAAAAAATATGGCACAACCACGAAACATAACAATTCAAGTATTAACACATTAACTCTCTAATTTTCATATATTTTGCCAGATAAACTTTTGTTGGATATTAATATTTTATTATTGATTTTCTTTATGAAATTATACACCTTTATGTGATTTGCTTTACAATGAACGTCTGAAGGTAAATGGGCATTATCAAATTATCATACTCTGCGCATTTAGCAGCAAACTGAAACTTAAGTTCTATATCTGCACAAAAAGGGCACAGTCTTTCAGCATAGCGGATATCTTAAAATCTATTTAATTTACCTTTATTGGAAAGGCTCCATTTCTGAACATACATAGTAAGAAACACTGTGCGTGGAGTTAATAATCTATAGACAACCAAACTTGTTCTGATCTTATTATATAATTGTAATCTCTCAATTGAATTTAATTTTATTTTAACTTTTGCAGAAAAAAATGTTTACTACATTCTTGAAATATAATATAAAAGAGCTTCTCAGCAGATTCTTGCCTTTACTGACCCTTCAATCCCAGTGTTCGCCCCATGTCAATTGTAAGTTATAGCTTTTTCTTGGAAATCTATCATCAATTATCTTTTATTGGCATTCTTCATAATTCGTTATAGACAAAATCACTTGGAGTTTGTTTTGTAACACCTATAATATATTCACACAAAGATGTTTGTACAGCAATGTCATTTGCTTTGTAAAACCCCAAATTTCTGACCCATAAATCAAAACTGGAGCTGTTTTAGTATCAACTATTTGAAATAGAGTTTTTGTTGAGAGTTTACCAAAACGATTAAGTCTAGTCTTCAAACTATAAAGTGCCTTTGCTGTATGTGCTATTGCGTTGTTTTTTTAAATAAAAAAAAAACAAACAAAAACATATATACCATAGGGTTTAAAAGAAAATACACATATAATAAGATACTGTCTGTATCAGGCCAACAGCAACATGTCAGCTTTTGTATCCTCTAAATAGCGCCCGTTTAGGAAAAACAAAACTACAGTTTTAGTTTAATCCAAGTTTATCTTTAGCTTCAAGATACTGAAGTATTATTTTAGTATATTTTATTATTCTCTGACCGCTCCGGTAGACTAGTGGTTAAAGCGTCCGAATCGGTTGCGGGTTGTCGCTGGTTTGAACCCCGGCTGCGTCATACCAAAGATTTATAAAAATGGTAGTAACAGCTGCCTCGCTAGGCGCATAGCATTAAGAGGTTAGTGTTAGAACTGGTCGGCCTGGTGTCAGGATAATGCGACTGGGTGGGACATCATGCTACATGTCTGCGGCATGATGCTGCAGTACTAGACATCACTGTAAACTACCACACTGCAGACATCGTAGCGATAGGACTCAAATTGTTTTAAAGCTACGCTGAAAATCCAAATCACACACACACACACACACACACACACACACACACACACACACACACACACTTCTCTGAAGCTGAATAGCAGTCTCTCGGCAAAGGCAGCAAATTCATCTGCATACAACAGTGCAAATAACTCTAATGTTACACAGTTATTCTGGTCAGAATTTTTCACTGAATTATTTCTAAATAATGAAAATACAATAGGTGATAAAATACATCCTTGCCTTACCTCAGCCGGGCAGTTAAATATTTACGTCAAACCATTTGGCGTTTTTACACAAGCTTTAACATTTGCATATGTCTGTTAGTATCGTAAGCATTTTACCGCTAATATTTTCTTTTACAAATGAATCTCCGGTCAAAACTATTTATTTTTTTTTTCATAATCAACAAAAAGAGCGTAAATCCTATCTCTTTGTTTCGTCAAAAAATTACATATCAATGTGTTCAGGATAAACATGTCATCTACATTGGAATATCTGGTTGCTCTTCATATAAAATATAATTTTCTTTGATCCAGTTAGGTAGTCTTTCATTTAAAACTGAAGTAAATATTTTGCTGATAACTGGTAAAAGGGTAAATCCCTCTATAATTTTCAGGCATATTTATATTCCCTTTTTTGTGAATGGATGACATAGCACCCTTTGTCCAACACCTCAGGAAGTATCCGATACAAAAAAAAAATAATTAATGGAATAGACAGTAAAATAAGTCCCGTAATAACTCCACTTGCTTTAAAAAAATTCACTCGAAAGGCTTTTAATACCAACAAATTTTCCAGACTTCAACTTTTGATAGCACGTTGCACTTTCTCAGTTATTAAATATTTTTCAGTTTGTCTGATATTTTTATCCATCCCATAATATATATTAAATAAATCTGAAAAGTACTGGTACCATCTGGTGAAGTCTATTATTCCATTCTACGCAGTGTTTAGACATTTTAAAAGTATCCAGAGCGTTTCGAAGTTTTGTCTGAAAGTACTTTTTCAAGTCTTGCCGTTTCCTTTTCTCTGTATAGGTTGCTTCAGTGCCTAGTTAATATTTTTGTACATTCATGTATTTCTAAGCTGCAAAGTTGTCTGTCATGTTATTATCTTGTAAGTTTCTAAGTTCATCAAATGCGCGATATTTGGCTGCTTTACAGTCGGCATCCTACCAAAGTTGTTTATTGACCAAAACCCGATCACTACTTTTACTGATATCGTTTTGATCGATTTTCATCGTATGCGCTGTTTCATAAATAATCTCCATGAAAGAATTAATAGCAGTATCGAGCTCATTTTTCTCTATCGTATTAAGTATAGTTTGAGACAACAACAACTACTACTATTACTACCACCACTACTACTGGTACTACCACGACTACTACTACTACTACCACTGCTACTACCTCTACTACTACTACTACCACTACTAATACTATCACTACTACTACTACTACTAGTACTACTACTACTACCACTACTACTACCACTACTACTACTACCACTACTACTCCTACTACTACTACTACTACTATCACTACTACTCCTACTACAACTACTACCACTACTACTAGTACTACTACTACCACTACTACTAGTACTACTACTACTACCACTACTACTAGTACTACTACTACTACTACTCCTACTACTACTACTACTACTAATAATAATAATAATAATAATAATAATAATAATAATAACAATAATAATAATAATTTTTGAATTATTATTTATACAGTTAATAAAATCAGATGTATAATCGAGTTCCATTATTATCTGATACAATGATTGTAAAATTTATCGACATAATGGATGACTTTAGCGCACTGTATATTTAATACAGCTTTTGTTATCTTGGTTACATGTAGAGTGGATTTATTTTCTATCGCAATTTATATGTGTTATCCAAAGTTCGTTCTTTGGACTTATCTTCATATGTTTCAGAGAAGGCATCGTCTCTATTTGCAAATTTCACAGGGTATTAATTATATTGTTTGATCAAGCATGATATACGTATTTACTAATTTTCCTTCTTGATTAACAATTAACCTCAATACTTCAGATCTGCTGCTTTTACCTTTATGAATCAAATAATAATTGTAAGAAACTCTCATATTTCCTGTATATTAAAAAAACAAAACAAATTACAATGTTAAGTAATACGAAGCGGCAACAGGAGCAGCCTCAGCCTTTTCGTTCCGCTCTAGAGTAAAGCTAGTAAGACCTTCTGACAAAGGAACAAATACAAGAAAAAGTTGTATTCAGTTGCAAGAAGCATACATTAGAGAATGTTGGCATACCTCTGTCTTACTTTCATGGAATGTGACTGAAATTTCTTTATATGTGGTATTGTGTAATAACACGCTGCCAAGTGCAGGCAGCTGATTCAAATGACTGTTCCCATGTGCTCAAAAAGTCAAAGGTACAATAACTTTGACATGTTATTAAAATAGACAAAATAAATGCCCCCAGAGTACAAGCTTCTGAAAGCGCCAGAAAGAAATTATAAAATATAAACTAACTTTAAAAAGTCATCAGATAATTTTATTTCCAATTTACCTGTGAAGTCATTCACGACTTCACTTCGAAATCAATCCTACAGAACACACGGTACTAATTGTATGGAAATATGGGAACCAGCCTGGAAATGGGTGAACATAAAATAGAGTATATATTGGTTTGGCTGGCCAGGATTGGTTAATAATGTAAGTTATTTATTTTAGGAAAAAGAATCTTTTGAGAGCTTATTCTAGTTGTAAGTGAAAATAATAGAGACATTGTTTTATTGATGGAATTTCAGTCCTTTAACAGTCTTGAGTTTGGAACACTCATTACTAAATATAGCACCTGACTCTTTGGTGCGGAATTGAAAGCACATATTTCAAACACATGCAGGTCCAGAAAATGCCGCGGTTCATATCCTTTTCTCTACACAGAAGCTGATATCGAGGTTTCATCTATACTGATAAATATATAGATTTGATCATGAGCACTCAGAAATTTGAAGTTATCGAATTTTTACCATCATGGTGACTGCATAGGTTACTATGGGAACTGAATTAGTACCGTGAGTCATACAGATCATACATCGAATTTATGTCGATAGCCGCCATTTGTTGCCATTCGCATCGCCTCGGTTATTTAAGAAACAGCCAGTGACCGAGAAGTTGCAAAACAATCGAAAAACGATTTCGTTCGAAACTTGTCGGTCAATCCTAAGTTAATCTAGTTGTAGGAATTTCAGCTGTGGTCCGAATAGATTTTTTTGGGGGTGGGGTTGGGGGGTTGGGGGGTGTTAGAAGAAATGTCCGGCGAACAAAATGTATGCTTTTTCTGCAAATTACTGCGCCCGTGTAGTTTTGTCTCGCAGAGAAAGCCAAGATTGTCCAAATGCTCTGATGTCCAGAAGGTGAGACAATCAGAACACCATTGGCCTTTTCCGTAAGTCTGGAAAGAAACCTCAGAAGTAATTTGCCTCCATTGAGAAGTATATTCGGAGCTACTTTCATTTACATGGCATAATATGGCGAAGGAAGGAGACAATCAGAAAATTTTCGACCCTTTCTATCGCAACATATGTAGAGCACTCCGCCTGAAACGGATCAGCAAAACCATTAAATATCTGCGCATCCCTACAACAACATCAGAGGTTATTTCTTGACTTAAGGAAATGGCTGGGCTATGTTCTAATTGGATAAAAATGACAAAGCGGAGCTAACAGTCTTTTAAGAGATGAACACTTTGCAGCCCAAATTACAACCATCAGTGATACACGAAAATAAAGGGAGTTAAAATGGTTGCCACTGACATATCCGATATTTGTTTGCATTTTTCCTATTATAAGAATTGGCTGATACCGTAATTTATATTCACTTTGCTTCCGTCAGTTTTTGAGTGTGTAAAAAAATTTAAAAATGAATAAATTTTTATTAATTATAAAATAAAAAATTCATTTTGAAATCTTTTAGAATGAAGACGTAAATTTTGTTGTAAACACATTTTTAAAAGTTGAGACAATCGTTCATTAAGAATAAAGTATAATATTTGCACGACCTTTAAGTTACTGACTGTAGCTCTTTATAAATTGAATTTGAATGCAGGTGTAGCCTGTATGTTTTTGCATTCCTTTACAAAATGTTGATTGGTGTAATATTAGGGCGCTGTAGCTAAGTGGTTAGCATTCTGGACTCCTAGGCAAGAAGATTGAGTTGAGTCCCAGGTGAGGCCGCGTCGGCTGCCGTACTGTGTCTTTAGGTATGCCACTTTATTGTACCCTTTTCCCTTGTTGCAAAGGACGTTTCTGGTACTGCTTAAGTGGTTTAAGTTACTACAATCCAATATTAACAAGGCCGTAATAAAAATTTATATTGTCGCATGTACCTGCTTTTTTATTATATTTGCAAACAAAATGTAAATTTTATGTCAATCGCAAGCCACACTCTAGAATATTGTATATTATGCGCTTTCAGACATCCCAAGATGGCTGCTGTTGTGGCCATATTGGACACGAGATTGACACCATATTCATTTTCGACCAACAATACATCAAAAGAAGCCTTTTGGAGAAACACTCATGACAATATAACTTTTCAACCAGGAGGACTAGCAGTAAGAATATAGCCATTGTGGCTGTCATATATAACGTCAGATCCGCACCATTTTCATCTAGGTGCCGACATCATAGGAAGTCTTTTACTGGAAACCTCATTCTGATTTACCCATCCATTCAAGAGGAGTGGCGATAACATGATTTTCAAGATGGCCGCTGTAACAGCCATATTGCAATCCAGATTGGCACCATAATTCATTTACGCCCAATTTGACTTCAAAGGTAGTCTTTTGGTGAAAACCCCATGTCAATATGACATTTCGTTCAGGAGGAGTAGCGATAACAATATTTTCAAAATGGCCGCTAAGTGGACATATTGGATATTAAATTGGCATGGTTTTCATTCAGGACCAACGAGACATCATACGTCTTTAAGTGAAAACCCCAAGTTGATACGATCATCAAAATGGTCACTGTGATGGCCATATTTTGGATGTCCGAGTGACAATTTCATTAGGACAAATCAGTCAATGGGATGAATGTGCAAGTGTCATGGCAATCCTCTAAGTTGTTTAGAAAGAGTAGCAAAAACAAACTTGTGCTGACTGGCAGACGACAGACGAGTGACGACAGACGGACGACTGTCCATCCAATAAGTACCTCTGACCACTGGAGCTATACAAAAAACACTGTCCATGAGTGAGAGACTACATATCATTGCACATAGCCGAACTTCAATCGACCATGGAATGGCAGAATTACACGGAGAGTGAGCCATAGCTATTCGGGCCGCCATAGGTAGTTAATCGTTTCTTTCATCCCATTTGCAGTCGCTTCTGTATTTGTTTTTTCCTTACTCTAGATATCACAGCGGGATTTCGTTCTACACGCTTATTATTTCTCGTGTTTCCTCTCCGCTTGCAAACCCAGTGCCTCTCGCTCTCCACTAATTTATATCTTTTGATAGCCTATGTTAAAGCTTGTTTTCAGTTCCACTTGAACATTGTTTACAATACTATATAATTTCACACCAGTCTCTCTCTGATAACAGTATAAGAGAGGATGAAACAGTTCGATGTGTGTGGCAACCACAACTATGTTGCTGATTGACACATACACAAATACATGTGACATTCAAAGGGCATAAATGTAGCCTATCGCTTGTCAAAAAACCTGCCATCTTGACCTTTGTGGTGTGGTATAATTTTGTTTGGGACCATCTTCAAAATCTCAAGAGCTGATTTCAAACACCTGTTTGATATCTCTATAATCTGTCCCATTGCTAACTACAAAAAGGCGATACTTAAAAGTTCTTCAGTTTACTTTGAAAGAATTACAAGAAATGCAAAGATCTTGCTCCAGTCGCAGTCTTTAGTACAAGATAATGGTTTGATCTTACCGACTCGCAAGCTAAAACGAAAAAGTAATTTGGAAAAAATCTGCCCCTTATGAGCCCCTGTGACGGTGGCTCATAACGGACAAAGTTTCATTTAACATCATTTATACATATAACATCAGCTCCGAGTTATCGAACACCTGATTATAACGGACAGAATGAGTCGGCCCCTCGCCGTTGCAAGATATATGAGCGAAACAAGTACTCTTATATAGTGTACATTTGCAGACATTTTAACAATAAATTTAATACAAACTGTGAGACGGATTTTATTTTTACCTCAGTCTTGTGTATTAGCTGTTAACTTCATTGTTTCTTAATTATGTCATTATTTTAGCATTTGTTTTATTTGTTTTCTTAATGGTTTGCTGCCATGTGCAATTTTCTAGGTTACATCACAGTATTCATCCTTTCAATTCATCCTTGACCTAATTCATCCTTGAGCAATTCATCCTTGACCTAATACAGTGCATCTAATGCTCTCACCTTCGCTTATTTTTTAAATGTATTTTTCACTTTTAGGTTTATCTCACTCTCGAGCTTATTTTTCTTAACAAAATTGCTAAAGTTAAATCAATATGTAAGTAGACAGAAATTTAAAAACCCAAACAAAACAAATCAAAACAAAACTAAAAACAAACAAACAAATAACAAATTAATAAAAAGTCTCAAACATGTTTAGGTCAAATATCATACACTTGCCCCCCCCCGCCCCAGTATCATCCGTAAAATAGTTATCTTGCATTACTGGCCTTTATAGGGATTTGGATTGAGTTTGTTAGTCATCAGGTTGATAGATAACTAAGTAGGTTGATATTAGATTTCGTATAAGTTTACCTTTTCAAGAGGACTACTGCGCAAGGAAAAAGTGTGGAGAATAAAAACAAAACGATAAAAACAACAACACTCCTTTAAGTATGTCACACGAATCCAGATGTGATGAATTTTGTACATTATTACAGTGCTACCAAAATATCTCGTGCTCCGATTTTTCGCAATCCTTGCTCTCTGCCAATTATTTTGTAAACGTTACTGGCGAACCCTCGATTTTTCACCAACCTCAAATTGACACCGCCTTCCTATATGTATGATAGTTGTCGGCAAATCGAGGAAGCAGTGTATGACGAAAAGAAGGAATTATTTCTAGGTCTCCGTGAGAGAAAGCTTTAATCAAAGGTTTTTTAAACAACGAATCCTACGATGTGATGTACACAACAATTATTAACATATAAAATAAGGAATTACTTTAATCATTACAATAATACAGTCTGAGATGCCACTAATCTTTCGATATGTTATGAACGCTATAAACAGGCCCGGCCCTAGGATGTGCGGGGCCCAAGGCAGTATGCGGGGCCCAAGGCAGCAAGCAATGAGCGCGGGGCCCCAAGCAAAAAAAACTGCATTGCGGAGAAGCGCGGGACCCAAGGCGGTTGCCTCGTTCACCTTGCCCTAGGGCCCGGCCTGGCTATAGACCCCTTCTACTACAGCAAGGTAATATGGTATAAATTGCATAAGTATGTACCATTATTAAAATAAGCTAGAATCCTCCTCCCCTGAATTTGCACGAGGCACAAAATGAATAAACCATAATGCCCCTCTCCTCCTCCACAATTGCACCAACAGACAAACAAGGAAGTTAGATTCCAACTTCTGCGGCTGTGCTAGAGGTAATGTCATGTGCGAGCAATTACGATTTATGCGGAAAGTCTCAGATCCGATGGGACACAGCAAAGGCATCATAAAAAAAGCTAGAGTTGCGCATGTCAGAATGACTAATACATGAACTAAAATAAATGCTTTATATATAAATGTGTATTCCCTCTTCATGCTGCGCGTTTAAATATAGATACATGTTTCATCAACCCACTTACAGTTACATTTAATAAATATATTTTCTAGAGCTAATCTCTCACTTGGTCAAGTTTGGATTGCAAGTTCGTGAAATAGTTCCATCCATGAAATGCCTTCTGGCAACAGCGGCAACAATGGCCAGAAGTTCTGTTTAATCCGAAACATGAACCTTTATTGAATATAGTTCATCCTTATCGACAATGCCTATGCATTACTACATTTTGTAATGTCAACAGAAGTGAAACATCTCATAACCCGTACAAATGTCATAAAGACCACATTTTCTGAAAAGCTGTTGCAAGCACGGTTAATGGCAGTTTTATCCATGGAAACGTAAGAGTCAACAATTTCACATTCATCTTTTTATATAAAAGAGATACTATTCAGTTTACACACCTGGTGAAATCACAGCACCTGAAATTTGTATAAACGGGATACACTTGGTATCTATATTCCTTTCCCAATCTCGCCAAACTGATGTGATTATGCTTGAAATAGACAATGCTTCTTTGCGTCGGGATCTATATCTTGAATAACCATCCTCTGTATCGTCTTTTCATGGAAAATTGCAACTCCAAACAGCCGAGTTCCACCAACCTCTCGTCAAGTACCCTAAATGTTATGCCATAGTCACCCTGTAAAAAAAGATGCACGAGTATTTTAAAGGTAGTTATTAATATCTACTTTTTAATCTTATTCTAGTGTATACTTCTCTAAGATCTCTTGGTTGCACTACTAAAGGCTTTGAAGAAATTTATCCATAAGAATATGGACGATTTTGAATCTAGTAAAACGCAGCACATACTAATCTTACATATCTGTGCGTACGCTGTGGGTCGTCTGGTTCCCTAATTTGGTACAGGTCGCTCGTGAACAAATCCTCCGGAAAAAGAAAATTAATTTGAAAAAATCCATTATTTTACGCGTCATCTAGCGAATGCGTGATAAGAGTTAAGGTGGGTTCTATTTGTATGACAGTGTGTTCTCTTTTCTACAAAGAATCGGTTGCAATTTACTGAAGTGGTCGGAGAACCAGTCAGGCCAAAGGTTTAAACAAACCTAAAATCAAAAAAGTAATGTTACAGATCCGACTGAATGGATAAGGATGGATACGGGGAAGGCAATGAACTTAACTAGGTAGTTCATTTTAAAAAGACCTGTTTAGCATATATTTGCATCCCTGATGCCTTCAGTTCGATCGGGGTCCCAACACGCGCAAGGGGTTGTAGTCGTCCCTTTGCGATCGATATTTTTTCTGCTTGTTCTCTCCGCCTCAAAGACCCACCAAAAGCCATCATCATTTGATCTATCCAGACAACGTTGTATACGTTGATAAAGTTTGCTGAGCAAATCGACTTAAATGGTTTCAGACTTAAATCTAATTTGGAGCACAGGCTCATAAGCTTGTTTGCTTTAAGCGGTTGCAAGTGGCTACCTATAATAGGTTATGTGTGTTTTTATTGATTATTTTTATCCCATTTTGCTTGGTATTGATTTTGACATGCTAAATCCTGCTATCAAATATGAAAGAAAAACAGAAGAACCTACTCGAAATCTTTCTATTGATAAGGCAACGACCACTGAATCGTATGGAGGGTGGAGATCAAGATTTTCTTTTTTTAGTTCATTCCCACAGGATGATAAAATCACTTACACTTTACTCCTGTAGCTGGCATACGAGTACTACATTACTTTATGTTCCATATTTTACTGACAAGAAAAACCTCTTCAATAGAGAACCAGTCTGAAATCAATTAGTACACCAAACGAAAGATAAGAGTGACGAGTGGGTGACATTGAATGGTAGGTCACTGACGATTTGTGTCATGGGTGCCTGTAGGCCTCGAACGGTACTGTTCTAGACTGCATTTGTGAGTGTAAACATCCCATTAAAAAAGTATTAATCTCTGTTCTTTTCTTTATGTAACACTTTGAGCATCTCACCTGAACCGACAACGTCAGCTAAAAAAAAAATTAAAGACACCGACAATCTCTGGCAAACAAATAAAAGGCGCTATTTCATCTCAGGCACATTGTTCATGTTTGGTAGCATTTGTATGGTTAAACTGAAAATGACAGTTGATAGCCGAGAAGCATTTTTCTCTGGTCAACAATAAGGTACAAATTTAATGACAAGCTTCCTCGAGGAACGCAATGACCGAATTGAGATTGCTTCGCAGTAGACAAAAACTGGAGGTTGTTCGGTACAACAATAGAGGGCTTAAGCCAATATGTTTTGGTTGACTTAGTACTGGTTCATACCATTCTCGACCATTGATATTTCGCCCAAAAAGGACTCCAGAAATGGTTTCCTTGCTATATGTTGCAATAAAAATTTGACTTAACGAGTAGAAAAGAGGCGAGTGATGACAGTATACTTTGCTCATTCGAATTTATGTGCAAATACCGTGTGTGCCAAAACACTTATTTTTACATTATCCGTAGCTGCAGGAACGGCCTTAGCAACCGCGGGGCCCGATTTGTATTATTTCGGCGGGGCCCCCTGGATTTACGAGCGGGGCCCCGTATGAGAACGACATTTGGAAACAAACTTTTAAATAAGTTTTGAACTTAAATTATTCTTCTACTGCTTAGAAACTACTTTCTCTCTATAGATATATTTTTTAAAAATTACTAATGCGCGAGGTCCCGATTGGGCTATATCGGTCCAACGGTCTAAGGCCGGCCCTGCACAGCTGTATTAAATTCTAACCATTCCCTGATATACTGATTTCAGGCGTAGAGACACTTTCCGAACGCCACTCAACCTAACTTTATGTGATATTTACGAAAACATATGCCATGATTTTAATAATTTCTGTTGCTAAAGTGTGCTTATATTCACAGAGACACAGAGACGAAGCCACCCCGGCTGTCTTGTGCGACCTATGGATTACGAGTCTTATGCTCTACAGCTCAGCTTATATTCTTAAAATATTTTTAAAAAATACGAACTTATATTTTCCAAGATTATTTGAAGACAGATTGTCACAGTCAAGCCCATAAAATCGACGAAAATAATTTTAAGAAGTGTTCCAATATTTGGGAGTCTCTTGTTTGGTAAAATTATTAATAGTCTGTTTCGATACGATCTTTATTCACTTTGAAGTGGATTAATTTCTCTTCAAATCCAGTCGCCTTCGAAATATATTTGTCCAGTATCGTTGAACTTAAAGATGTGCAGGAACTGCAGTAGCATTGTAGCTCATGCACGTAGAACTTACTAATTCCACATTTATTTTAGAAAATACATTATTTGAATACCGTTTAGAGGTCTTAAATCCCTCGCCAGACGTAAAGCTTAACCAAAGTGTCACGGCCGGCCGGTTTTCTTTCTGTTTTTGTAGGTTTTAAAGGCATATGTAACACATTATTGGCGATACAATGAGAAAGAAACGGATGATAAGTGTCTTTCCCCAGGATTCAGAGAGGAAGCCACCGGACTGTCCTGTGCGATCCATGGATTAAGAGTCTGACGCTCACCCAGCTCAGTTACCATGTCTCTCTACGGACGGAGGAAGGATCGGACTACTTCCATACAGCGTTGGTATCATCTTCGTTAGGCAAGAGTTGTCGGTAAACTTCGTTCTGCGTCAATCCATGGTATATATTTCTTATCACTCCTTTAGACACGTGTTTCCTATCGGATAAAAGAGTTACTGTCCGTGACAAGCAAACTTAAATCAACGCGAGAGCTCGTAACATCTGCTAGGTATTCAAGATGACGATTCCATTGGTATTCGCATGCCCTGACTTGGAAAAGCTTGCAAATGAACAAAATTTATGTGCGAGAAACCGACAAGCGACGGGTGAGAAGACCGCAGAGATTATTCTCGACTATAATTGTAGCCAAACGTAAAATCTAATTGGATCTGGCAACTGCATCCAACCAGCCGGTGGAGTTGTGGATGCTGATTCGGTCAGCTATATACCCCAACGGTCGATGTGGAAAAAGTGGATGGACTGCCCTTGACTAGCCAAGATGACAACTTCTGTGACCAATCTGATTCAAATCATATCTTCACTATCCTATGTGAAGATCTGAACGCGATCGCTTAGAGTCATATTCTGGTGACCTTTGAATTAGCCAAAGAAATGCAGTTTCAGAAAGTTGAATGTGAACCATATCGTTTGGCGCACATAAATTAAATCGTTTGGCACACATAAATACTCTTCAGCCATACTTCCCAGTCTCCCAAACGCAAAGGTATAAGATTTATCTGATTGGCTGATAAAATTAGCGATTATGATAATAACAAAGGTCACCATAAGCGGTCGCTGCCAGATCTTCATGTATAACAGTGGATATCTCATTTTAATTAGATTGTGTATGTGATGGGACATTAAAACGTATTCAATGGAATATATGCATCGGACATACACAAGTCAAATTACTTTCACAATTTTACTTTTTTTGCCCCTTTCGGGATCTAGCTGAAGAAAAGACACACTTTTTGTATCTCCTAACTTTGGATGATATAGCATAATTGCTTCATACATTAACAAAACTGGAATAGAACTAGTACGTGTTCTTTTATAAAATAACGAATCTCAGAATGGTTAAGTTTATAATACGTATTACTTAACTGATAACGTCCACCTTTGATGGCTTTAGAGAAAGAGTATTGTATGAAAAGATGACAAAATACTAGAGCCAAAAAAAGATTGTCCCCGTCTCCAATAATTAACTGTACTGTAGTCTCAGTTATGATGTCAAATTAAATACCCTTATATCCAAATGCATGCCACTCAAACAACAGATCGCTACCTGTATCCACCGAAGCTGTACGTAAGCAATTGTTCACAATTTTCTCAAGTGGCCATAAAAGGGATGCCTTACGTTGGACGTGTATATAATTACAACCATTATCATGATCAGAACACGGTGAATACACATAGCTCGAGCGGACGAACGCCATGATACAATTCAATCTACAATCTGACAGAAAGAAGTCGAGCGATCAAATGCCATACAAAAATCATTCTAACATCTGATAGAAAGAGCTCGATCCCAGTAATGTAGATAGACCATTTTTCATCATACTAAGTATATAATCACGAAAGCATTCCCTTGTCGTGTAGCGAACAGCAAAGTGGTTGCGTAAATTCAATGTAACACTGGTCATAAAATCAGGTTGATTGTGATAATAACAAATCATTAAAATAACTGGTTTGAAATGCATGATTTTTCTTGTCAGAATTTTCGTACCTTGCTTCGTATCTTGCGTATAGTCAGTTAAGCGCCTGCGAGTTGTAAATGCCTTGAAAAATTTCACTCCTATATTTGACAGAAAAGAACTCGATCGGTCAAATTACATGAAACAATTCACTCTAATGTCTGACAGAAAGATATTTGAGAATGACATAATTTTCTTTTAAAGATGGGTTTGAAGTGTCTGAAGAGAAGACAAATGATGAGTAGGATACTATCTGCAGAGACAATGTAAATTTGGATTACCAAGTTAAGATACTATCTGCAGTAACATTTAAATTTGGAATACTAAGTTAAGATACTGTAATAAATTTGGAGTATGTGCATTTGTTTATAGCGCTCCATTTTAAGGACTTTTTTTTAGATGTTTGTGATTGCTTGTTTGATTATGGGAAGTCAGTCCTGGAGAGATATTCCTCAGACTGAAATAATTAGCTAATTACTAGGAGCAAACGTCACGGCGAGAAAGTGTTAGTGACCTTCCATGATACCATGGTTTACTTTTGGTGAATTCAGGTGAGAGCAGCATGAGTGTCCCCGTAGTTCAGTAGTCCCTATTAAAATCTGGTTGCGTAAATTGATTGTGTGACTCCAGGTGCAGTATTTATGATTGGAGAACGGTTAAATTACACAATTGAATAAACAAGAAGGGACTGTTCCGTCGCCGACAGGCACAGTAAATTGTTGCCATGGTGGCAAATATAATGCAAAGTTACAGGCGAAATGTGGCTTAAAACTATCATTTGACTGGTCTAATGTGGCGTAGTAAAAAAAGTTCCCTGTATTAGGTGGTTGAGAAGTATAGTTTTACAGCGTGAAATGCTGACGGTACGTTACGGAAAGTTAAAGTTAACGAAGAGAAAAAATGCAGATGTGTGGTTGATAGACAGTTGGATTGTGAGGTCTGTGGTCTTGTATTAATCAGAGTAAAGTTATTATAGAATGGACACGTTGGACTTTCCGGTTTACAACAGTAGTTGTACAGAGGTCTTCGGAATTACAGGAAACTTATGACTTCTAGAGGAATCGCTCGGTCAAGTAAACCCCTTGGATTGTTTGCTACAATACTATCATCAGTAACAACATAAATCTGGAGAACTGGCTCAAGATACTAAATAACAGTAACAATGTAAATTTAGGGTCCCGAGTTAAGGTAATTTGCAGTAACAATGTAAATTTGGAATACTGGGTTAAGGTACTATCTGTGGTGACAATGTAAATTTAGTGTACTGGGTTACTATTCAGCAGTAACAACGCAAATTTCGAATACTTGGTTAAGTTACTATCTGCAGTGACAATGTGAATTTGGAGTACTGGGTTAAGTTACTATCTGTAGTGACAATGTGAATTTGGAGAACTGAGTTAAGGTACTATCTGCGGTGACAATGTGAATTTGGAGTACTGGGTTAAAATACCGTCTGCAGTGACAATATAAATTTGGAGTAATGGTTAGGATACTATCAGCAGTAACAACGTAAATTTATATTTCTGGGTTAAGCTACTATCTGCAGTAACAGTGTAAATTGGGAGTACTGGGCTAAGATACAATCTGCAGTAAAAATGCAGCAAATGTTGAATTCTGGTCTAAGATACTACCTACAATGACAATCTAAGTGTGTAGTACTGGGTTAAGATACTATCTACAGTGACAATGTAAATCTGGAGTACTGGGTTTAGTTAATATCTGCATTAACAATGTAAATTTGGAGTACTCGGTTAAAATACTATCTGCAGTGACAATCTAAATTTGATTCATGTTCCTTCCGAAAGTGATGACAGATTCTGTAACATTAACTAGACTTGATGCCAAGACTCAGTTTGTGATCCAGCGCAATTTTATGATAGGAGAAAGGGAGACTGGATGGCACATTCGGGTTTAATAGAACTGTGGTTATGTGGTCGCTTTGCACCTCTACAGTCACAGGTTCGATTCTCGGTTACGAGAAGTGCAAGTGAAAGCAGTAACTCATTCAAAGCCAGTGGCTGTCTTTGTGGTTTTTCGGTTAACTACATATCAAAGACTACATAATGCCGACATCTGAACTTTGGAGAACTCGTTTCGTTTCTCGGTAAACCTTCTTGCAGAATCAATGAAATATGTCTCTAAACAAAGTATTAGAAAAGGAGAAATTATTTTTCATACGAGCAAAATTTGTCTAAGTTAGGATCTCGTGATAAGGTGATAAGTTCCAGACTTGTACCATTGCGACGTTTGTTAGTGCCTAAGAGAAGCTCCCCTTTACTCATGAACTCTGACGACGAGTTTGACACTAAGTTTTAAACGTACAGCTAGTCCGAAGTGACATAACAAAAGGAATGTCTTTTGTGATTGGCCAGAAGTGACAGAACAAATGGAATGTTGTTTTTGATTGTCCAGAAGTGACAGAACAAATGGAATGTCTTTTTTGACTGGCTGACACAAGATCTCAAACTCAAACTCTTTCTCCTAACAGTTTTGATCTCCGAACCTAGTCCTAAAAGGCCTACTTTGTGGACGAACTACTTTATCGGACCTAGATCTGATCCAAGTTTATTTTTACATGGTTCATCATGTAACTAAACTAACGAGTTTGGAACATAGGAATGTAACCATGACTAGGCGTTTTTGTCCCCTACTAATACAGTATATCCGATGTTTAATAAGACCGTTCACAATCACATGGTACGTTTGAGGCAAATATTTTTCGCTTTTATTTTGAACATCTGATAAAAAGATGAAAATTTATCTCCAACGATTATACTTTCGAAGTAGTAGATTGGGATCAGTTACCAAATTTACAGAACGTTTTAACGACAAATTTTAGCAAAGAAACGGACTAAAGTTCAACCACTAGATCATTGTAGTCAATTAGACCACCCAGCTTATCTATCTATTCCTTCAAAGCATACCCATTCAAAGATATAGAAAAACCTATCGTCTGTCCATATGTTCAGATAACTTCACAAACGCACTCGCAATTTGAAAAGGCTGACTACGCTTTTTCAGCATTTTATGACTTGTTTTGATTCAAAAGAGAACGTGTAGATATATTAGCCAGTTGGCTTACATGACGGAACCTTGATAATTGCATGTAATTAGAATGAAGTAAAGCGCCTTTTTAATAGGTAATCGAGTGAAAAGTTGAATGAAACAATATTAGGTGTCACTTTGTGTGGTTGGAATGTACTTTTAGAACACAAAATTGATTTACAATCCAAATGAAAGTATTTTGGGGCTCGGCAAACTATTCTAGACTAATATCATATAAGTACATTCTTTAAATGGGTATTAGTCGTTTCTGCACTCGGGTGGATTTAAGAGTCAGTTCGAAGGGGTTCAGAATTAAGACCGAATTCAAGTATTTCGCTGCTTTCTCCAATACACACGCGCATGTCGGCTATAGCCGTGCTTCTGGTACAGTCAGCCAGCCACGAGTTTGAAAAATACTTTGGATGGTAGATTTGAGTAGAAGCTGTCGTCCATGTTTAACAAATACTCATATGGGAGCATTAATGATAGAGGAAGATGCTGTCTTCAGTCTTGTGTATTTAGGTCCAAATCTGAGGTCAAATCTCCACTGAGTACACAAGCCAATTACTGCAGGCCCTAGAGCATTATTGTTCGATCATTCATTGTCTATTGAATACAATAATGCTAGGACGAGAATCAGAATGGCCCATTGATACTTATCATGTTTAGGTATCATTTTAAAGGATTTATTAATAAATGCAGATTATCAGAAAGCGATAATCTTCTGTATGGATACTGCTGAAATTATGGGGAATGATGCATTCTGGGGATACGCATTTGTAACATTGATCCAAGTTATCATATACTAGTGCAAACGGTTTTGATTTCATTTTGCCAATAAAATTGCATGTCATCTATTGATACTTTTAAACTTTTAAAAATTATTGATGCCGAAAATTAATTTTAAAAAAACGTACTGAAGGTGTTTCATAACATAACTTATGGCAGAAAATGTTGACTTCGGATTTAAATGTAAGAGTACTAACTGCGTACTTATACGTGGCAGAAATAGTAGTTGTCCCTAAAGCAAAAACAGTGATTATCGAGTTGCCGGTCATCACAGGGCGTGGACAGATTATTCGAGTTGTTGGCATCACAGGACGTGAAGAGAAACATGTCTGATTTCTCTCTAACACCCACCCTCCACATCCCACACCCCCGTAAAATATTGTATTCAAACATATGATGAAATTTCGATCGATTCATATAATGTAAAGCAAGGTGGCAATTTAATGCAGAGACTTCCTCAATATCACCGTCAAATCAACTCGTTATTATACCGACTCGTCACCATATATGCATGCTGGCTAGGGACATTATTACCACCAACACTGCGGCAACATTTCAAATAAACGAAAGAGTACACAACAAAATCCCGCGTGAAAGCATGTGTCGAAGAGATCTACATTCTGTTCGAGAGCTGCTTGAAGAAAGTTCCATACTGACAAGTCGAACAGCTTGTTGTCCCATCAACATCATATCCAGTGACCCTATAGAGATCATGTTGACAATATACAAATATAAGACTGTATCAAAGTTTTACTTTCAACTTTATTCTCGATACATAAAATTTAAGTGCATCTGTGACAAATGTCAATAGTTTTAAATCATTTTATTGGTGCCATGATAACATTCCGAATCATTTCTAGCGACGTCTTTTATAGAATACAATCCAAATGACCTACACAGCTTTTTATATAAAAGAATGGGTCATCTATCAAAAGTGTTCATCACCGCTCTTTGCACAGCAGAAGATTATATTGAATCGCCTCATTCAAAGACATGAAATCCAAGAAAATTAGTCCTTAAAGATGGTTGCAAATCCAAATGATACGAGATGGAGGGATAACATTTTCCCCTCCAATCCCCTGTTTGTGTCTGTTTACAGTTACTTTTAACGATTAAACTTCCAGATATAGAGAAAAGAAATAAATTAAAAAATGAAGTATGTGCCACATCCATGAAAGCAAGATGAAGATTTTGCCGTATTCGTTTCTAATAGCATCTATTACATGCAGTATAATCATTGCATTGGTTTCTTTCTGGTTTACAGCTAAATGACTGGCATGCCATCTCTTTTAAAACCATTCTGATGAGACTGTACAATCTCAGATTTCAATTTTTGTCTCTACTGTTTCCCTGCAGAAATGAACCAGTCTGTCATATCGTGCCATCTACATCCTGTTCTATTCAAATGATATAGATTGACTCCAAAATTTTTGATAATGTTATTTGAAATAATGAAGAAAAGGATTGTGTATCATATTCGTTTCAGTTACTGCTCACTGATGAAACAAAAAAGAGTAAAAGATGAAAAATTTATTAAATTTTAAAGTTTCTGTCTGAAATTGGAAGACATGCATTGAAAACACTTGTACGAGTTTTGCATATATTCTGCAAGAGATTCCAGATGAAAGTGTCATCGAAGTTGATCAAGTACGTGCACCACGTTCTTTACTTTACTGCAGGTAACTAGATTTTAAATAAATGAATCCGTTGTATCATAGTTACATTGGAAAAGAGAGGAGACAGGCTGTACTAACAAATAACCGCTATGACTACCATAGCGGTACACAGCTGAAAATCCAAGTTCAAGCTATTTCATTGTGTGTATGTATACGTATGCAACTTATTACATTAGAATGCGCATGCAACGTATTACATTAGAATGTAAGAAAAAATGTTTTAAAATGTTAAGGCTCCAAGCACATACCGTTGGTCACCATTGTCATACGCTTACTCTGCTATATGCCGATGATAAAGTAGAACTACTTCTGTCCAATATATATATATATATATATATATATATATATATATATATATATATATATATATATATATATATATATATATACTGTTATGTATTGTTAATTTGCATTGTGTGTTTGTTGTCTTTTCTCCATGATTATATGGTATGTATATCTATACTGTGTGACTAACCTTGGTCAGTAATTGAGTTTAGGGACTATCTGACTAGTCACGTATTTTTTGTTTTTTTTTTATAAACAGCATATTACATATCCAATATTTATCAACGATTTTAGATTATATATTAAGATAATTATTAACTGGAGGTAAACATGTTTGCTGATGTTGAGTTAAAGGTCAAGCTTTATTTAGAAATAAAGAACGTTCTAGCAGCAAGTTGTTTACGAATTTGATGCGAAAATTACCCTCATAGGAGCTTCTGTTGCTGTGTCTCAGCTTTTTATGTAAATTTTTTTACTTCAGAATTACTCATTCCTACCTTATTGGAATCAGTCTTATTGTTGTGTTCAATTTTAATTTGAGAGGATTTATTTATTTAAATTATTCACAGGAATTACAAAGTGTTCATTAATATATACAAAGTGTTCATTAATACTTCCTGGACTGTATCACTTTTTGGGTTTACTGCGAAGTAATTCAGTTACATTTTGGATTATATAATTGTGACACATCAAGATTGTTATAAATTGCCACATTCCAGGCTATTAGTTCATCAGCACATTCAAAATTGAAATTCATTCAGAACACCACTGGAATTCATTTGAAATACCCTATACTTCTGGACTTGTGATAGAACTTTTAGGACTATTTGGGATTCAATTCACAATAATGTAAAGTCATTCTTCATGTTCACTTTATATTCATGGGAAATAAATTATTTGTTGAATTTTATAAACCTTGTTATTTTTCTCTCCTTTCTGTTACTTAGTTTAAGACCATAAAGTCGTAACAATGATGTGAAGCTGATATGGAAAAAAAAAACCAAACAGATTCTTTGAGCTTTACAAAATCAGTCAGACGGTTACAACACCGTTTGCAAAATCAAATGATAGGGTTTACTTGGCAGCATAACATTCCGGAGATTTATTAGAAAAATAAATCCAATGAACTAGTAATTTTGCAAAAAGTTCAACATGGTACATGCAAAAGAGATTGTCCACGACTCTTTCGATTGATTTTACTCACTTCCTTTCATTTTTATACTCTTTGGGCTATGGCTAATTTAAAAATTAAAATTTAAATCAAATCTGAACAGTGAATGTGCACCCATTTGACCTTTGACCCCAGTGCTTACCCTTACAGTGTCGGAATGAGAGTACTATCTACTCTTGTTATTAGGGCGATATTTGAAGATTTGATTACTAATGGATGACAGTTTCACTTAAACTCAATCAAGGCTATGTTTTCATGCCCAAGGCTGGCTGATTATATAGTTACCATGACCTTAATTAGATAGGATTTGACCAAAAGGAATGGACAGACATGTAATTTTGACATTCAGTACTCTATAGCTCATGACTGATTGACGATTCTTGTCAAAACATCGTAAGTTTTTGTTGTAAGATTATAGTGAAGTCTCATTCTACAGTACATTGACACCTACTTGACCTGTGACACTTCACATACAAGATCGGAGGTGTCATCCATTGGCACCATAACCAGGACAAATTTATGAATGAAACGAGGGTATGCTTGTCCTGCTATTAAATGAGTAGGTCCAATCTTTGGATACCTTTGAACCTTATCATATATCCTGACTGATGATTCTCAAATGCTTTCAAAAGCAGATATTTTCCAAACCAGTCACAGAAAATCTTGAAAACCAGAACTTATCCCGACTAGTCCTAGAAAATATTGATAAGAAGATCTTATCCAAATTAGACTCTGATTGAAAGCAGATCTTGTAATAGTCCTAAAAAAAATGTTGAACTTCAGATCTTATCAAATCGATTCCTAAAAAATCTTTAGAAACAGATCTTTTCCGAACTAGCCCTACAAAATCTTGAAACGCAGATCATATCAAATCTAGTCCTAGAAAGTCTTCAAAATAAACCCTGCTTTATTATTTGTGATACAATATACATTATAAGTTTTAAAACAGAACTAATACTCTCGAAGTATTTTATTTATCGAAGCAACAGTACCAAAGAGGATAAAAACCCTAGTCAATTAACTATCCAAATGAACTTGTGAATCCAAATAGTGTCTTCGAATTAGCTAAATGCAAATGATAATATAATGATAAAATGTTGGATAAATGACAAAAAGCAACACATTTTGATGTTCTCAGTAATTCTATTATGTGAAGTTTGAAAAGTCTGAGACTGTTCTTTATTAATGTAACTCACACGTATTAAGTTTTGTGGCGAAATGTTTCAGCATGTATTTAGTTTTGCATACACTCTCGAAAACAAAATATATTTTACAGGAAATCAATTGATATGTGTGCGCTTTGTTTATGTTTTTGTATTCTTTTTAATGTTATCCAGCATGGTTATTAGTTTCGGCCCATAACATATGCGACATTAGCATAACCAGAGTGACTGGGACACTAGCCGTGGTACTTCCATCCTATCGTGCGGACATAGGTACCATCGCGGTTGAATGATTTCTGTTGAAATGTCATTGGGGATGGGGGAGTTTTATGAGGGTGGGGGTGGAGTGGGGGGTGGGGGCATAACCTGAGGAAAAACTCAACAGAATGTAACATTTTAAAGAAGTTACATGTGTAGGTCATAACTATGGCTTCCACCAAATCTCAGCTTGATTCAAAAACAGTCGTGAAACTATTTGCGCACACAAGATGTTGTTACGGACGGACAAAGACGAAAAGAAAGATGGACATGGCTAACGTTGTACGCCTTTGGCTATATTCATGGTGTGTTAAATTCTGTCCAATTTAAATGTACATAATTTTCAATCCAGCTGCAGCTATGACCTGATAGCACTCGGAAAAAATATTTTTAATATTTTATATGTAATATATGAAATATATCATTCATGAAGGAATGAAAATATTTCAAAAATCAGATATATTTGTTTCTACATTTTATGACATATCTAAGTAAATTGACTAGAATAATGATGCGCCAAGTAACTACAATAAGTAAAGAAAACGCGTAAATATTTCGAACAGTCTACATTTCGGAACTACTTTTCTGCTAAATATAAATTAATTCAGACTTTTTGTTAGTTTTCTCAGCGTTTAACAGCGATGTCAATATTTTTTTAATTACTAAGCTGGTACAGGAGAGATTGAGGATGAATTAGTAGAGTCTACCTAACCTAAATTGATTGCATAAAATGACGTTTTATGCAAATCGGTGCCATTAATTCCTTCTTGCTTTCAATTGTAATTTCAACGTTTCACACTACTTACAGATGGCATCATGATCCTATTCGAATAACACTTCTATCGTGCTATGTCTGGAAGTTCTTTTCCTGATTAGTGCACGTGCACTGGAATTTAACAGCATAAATTGAACAGGTAAAATTCGGTGTATTACGCAGTAAGGTTTCGTTCACAAAATTGTTTACGTTCTACTTTCTTATAATTACTTCAAAGGATGACCTGTTTACAAGTTTAGACTGGTAGTTAATTAAAGAAGAAAGGAAGAAGTGGCAAAAATGTCTAATAAAAATCATCATAGCCTACAAACTGAGATTTTTTTCTGAAAGAATCTGTGCCGCGTGCTGAAATGGGGCTTTTTCAATAGTATCGAGGTACTTCTGCAACTATGGGCAAGGATTAAGAGGTCGCAATCGGCACATGCCGAGAGAGAAGTCTGGTTCCTGCCTGGAAAGAGCAGATGCTTGCGGATGGCCCCACATGAACGACATCTGCAAATGGAATGTGCCAGATAAAGCGTGCTCATGTTTAGAGCATCTCAGTCTTGGGCCGCCTTTCATTCAAATCGAAAGTTCATTCATCGCCGTGTTATGGTTAAAACAAAGAACCAGATCTGAGTCAATTTATCTGAATCCAACATACGAGGTTGGTTCCAGGTTTGAGCAATCTCAAGATGCAATTTATTGATCGAAGAAGGAAATTAATAAGTGAGAGAATACTTAATGGGACCGCATTAGCATAAAAGCGAAGTGAGTGCTTTGCATCCATAGCGTTCACATTTTAATTATGTGTAATGACCGACGTTTGCACTCAGTCCTGGATTTTCTTTTTGCTTTTCTATTTTACCTCTTCTGCCTCTAACGTCACCCTACGACAGCGTATTATAGAGAAATAAGTAACAAAACAAGGAAGTCAAAAAACAAAAAATAAACATTGAAAGAATATTTTTTCTGGGATTTTATATTACAAACCATAGGGAGGAAAGGGAAGGGATTTTTTTTTTAATTTACACGTTTCAGCAGAATGTCACTAAAATGTGCATTGGCACGTAGGAAAATGGCAAAATCAATGTCATGTTCAGTTATAAGTGTGTGTCGATTTGATTTGAAGATAATTTATTAGTAATATTATCAATCAAGATATGACACAATAAAAGTTGCCAACGAATTTTTCATGTGTTGATTGTAAAAATATGCCAAGAGGTTCGGGTGTCATTCTGGAAAACTAAATAAAGACTGTGGTAAATATCGGCAAAGAAGTATGAAATAATTCTCCTGTCAGTGCGTTATTATCATCAAGACCGTCGTGTCACGCTTTTTAATCGACCGCCAGATTTACCCTGGCATGCAGAAATTCCAAGCATTTAATCGTGCAGATCAGAAGCCTTGAAGACTCATTCATGTCTTTCTTAATTCTCGTATTCTTTGATATGCAAGGCTTCGTTTTTAGTTTTTCTGTATAAAAAAATCTAATAGTTACTCCTCTATGTTAATAATAAGGCTGATAATGTTCATGAGAGTATCAAGATGCCTCTATAATTTTCGGCATATGTATAATTGTCGAAAAAATAAGGATTTGGGCTAATGTCGCACATGCGTACATCCTTGCAACGACTAAATTTAAGATTAAGCTAAATTGCCACAGGTGCCCTTTCATAACCAAACATTACTGGGGCCCCCGGGTGACCGTGTGGTCTAAGGCGTTCGCATTTAGAGATCACTGACACACGGTGTTACCATGTCCGTATCATGGTCACGTTCGTGGTAAATTTCGTTTCCGCTCAGTAATTTTGATAGACTTCATGGCTAAAGTTTCATGTTAAGGCTACATAGAGCAATTCTGATTATCACCATTACCGACAAAAATTTAACAGAGTTATCGTCCCTATTTATATTTGCCATGAAAATGCATAATATTGGTGTAATGTGTCGAATTTTGAAGAAGTACTGAATCTTCAAGTTGAATAAATTGTGCATTAAAATTTTATCATAGTCAAGCCAGAAAAGTCTTTGAGAAAGGTCACTTTGATATTTCCCTTATTTCATCTCTGAAACATAAAGGGGCCTACGTTTAAGCTTCAGTGGAATTGACCCAGTTATTGTAATGGTATGTTGGAGAAGTACATTAGGACTACCGACCGTATCTGTTCGTAAAGGACCGCATGTCAAATAATTGATCTTCAAAGGAAAGTGCATTGTATCGTATTATAGGCTGTCAAAATCTGATGAAAGACATGATTATTTTGGGGAAAATTTAGGAACATTTGCTTTCAATTGGACAGCTAAAATTAAGGCGTACACTTTGGAAGTTATAGGAGTTTAAATTTACCGACCTTAGTCAAAATTCTTTAGTCAGACATCTTGCTTGAGAGAAGACAGGTTGACTCCGTGGGAAACCTAAAAGAATAGTGTTTTCCCTCGTTAACAAGTAAAGAGGCCGGATAGCTGTCTTGAAAGGAAAAGACAGGTTATAATGCTAGGACGCACGATTGTGTGGAAAAGAAACAGCATTAAGGGAACAGCTTTCTATATCCCTCCCCGAGAACCCGATGAGGACAGTCCAAGAGGGAAGTCCGCAAATAAAGAGTTCGGAATAGTAGGGTCAGAGGAACAACCAAGCATACTCGCTAGACGTGGAATACACATTGTACACTTTTCACCACTCGTTACTATGATGAACGAATGCAATTTTTTAGTTCATGTATTAATTAATTAAAATTTATTTTATTTTTATTATTTAAGGGGGCTCGTACTTGTTTGTTTCTTCTCAATAGTCTCGCCCAGGTCTCTGTCAATGTTGTATCTATCCACTCACACTGGGCAATAACATCGAGGGAGGTCATCCTCTAGATAACGATCGCCAAATCAATCAACAGAGGATGCAAAACCAACCAACGCCCCGTTACAATTGGCATATTGCTCAAGTGTCGTATGGAAACGTTTATTCTTTTTTTTGGCGGGGGAGGGGTGGGCTTTTTTTTTTTTTCTTCTTTTTTTTCTTCAAAGTTGATACTTTAATTAGATGTCCAAGTTTTACTTAGTATTCGTGGCTGGCGCAGGTTAATGTATACCTGCTATTAGACCACGCCTGGTGGTGGGCCGAGTGATCAAAAGAGCTAGCCTTTACCAATCACTGCCATCTCATCTCTGTCTGCATGGATTTGAGTCTCAGAAAATGTAGGTATGTGAGAAAGCTGCCAGTAGCGTCACATGCGTCGGTGGTTCTTATTGGGGTTTTTCCGGGTTCTTCCTCCATCAGTTATACTGGCCGCCGTGTATATCTTGCACTGAGAAATGGCGTTAAATCCCAAAACAACAACAAGAACAACAAACTGGCCTTGAGATCAGATAACTCTGAGTTTGGTTATGAGATTAAAGTTTTTCTCTCAGCCATTTAAAAGAAACTGTCATAAGAAAAGACCTTAGGAATTTGTCAGAATAAAAGCGAAAGTTCAAACTCAAGATCAAACATATTATTATCTTTCAACCGCAATAACATTCAAAGAGTTTATCAGACCCAGGATTTAGTGCGAGAGATCGTCATATTGGAACAAGAATATAAAATTATGAACAGCATTGAAACCCAGTTTGCGATTTTCCACTGTACATCGGCGGATATAATATCTTTCTACGAAGCATTTATATGACGCACGTAGTTATGTTTGAGGTATTGTCACGGCCATCCTTTAGAATTTTCAAAAGAAGTCCTTTTGCGGCGGAACGTGGACCATAACACTACCATGACTATGAAGAGCAAACAATGAACTGAATGAGAGAGCAGTTCTTACATCTGTTTGTCATAAAGAATGGAACTCATCCATCCGTCTTGACTGTTACTTGATGGCGCATGTCTATTATGGGGTTTCAAGACTGGTTCTCTGTTTACCAAGGTTTGTTCATGAGCGAGACCATAAAAATACGGAGCCATAATATCTACATGCCATCTAGAGGATTCATTTTTGGATGAATTTTTTTTCAAAAGAAGACGTACATAAACCTCCAAAGAAGACATAGACATCTCCAAAAAAGACAAAAGAGAAAACTGCCTGATCATAGCTTACTCTTACACTGACAAAGGCTCCGGCAAATCCTCCGATCTTTGGAATATTCAGCGGAAGATTCCGTAGTGAAAAGTCTCCCGCTTGAAACGGACAGTGACACTGGATATTGTACTGCTTGAACTTTTTGGGACATCCCCTGTATTCGTATTCGGCCAAGTTGGCGCATATATTACTGTACAAACTGAAATAAACAGAGGAAAATGGAAACATAAATTAGTCAATGACCTAAGACAATAGTTAGTCTTTAAAACATAAAGAATTTATAATAATTAACACAACAGCTAACAATAAATGAAAAATCAAGTAATTTTTTACAGAGCTCGGAATATTTTTGGAAACTTGATATTTAAAAGAAAGGAAACAAAATACTTGCGGTATGTGTTAAATATTAAAATCTAGTATCAGCGCAAATTTAACTGCATCACGTAGAGTTAAGGTGCAAACCATAAATGAAAAAGATGTGTAAATATTTGTTGTTCTACGTAACTAGTCTTTTCATCCAATCGCAGATTCGTACGTCACGAGCATGCAAAAAAAAAAAGCTTTTGGGCAGTGGCTTCGTGTTTCAGCCAATCGCAACGATCGATTGAATGGTTTGAAGAAATTAAGGTCACTCAAACAAGAAACCAGCAGGGATAAACAGCAACTTTGGTACGCCACACATTTCTTCCGGTGATATTTTTTATAGTAAACTTATGAGCAAAAGCTTGATTCGAACCGGATACCGCCATCTTGAAAAAAAAACACGTGCAATTGGAGATGTGATTGTGCCTCTAATTTTGCAATAACAAGAGTTCTGTGAAAATGACGTAGCGCACCAAAGAGATGAAATTAGCAGCTATTTATCTAACCTGGTACTCTTGTCTGAGCTGATCTTATTTGTTTCAAACAACTCGGCCTAATTAATTCAATCCGCTAAGCTTTAAAGCTAAAGATGCCCGAAGTGATCCCAATAGATACCCGTCACGTTTGGTAGCGAGACGATGAAGCAATAATCGTTTTCCAAACCCTCAAAATGCACAATATACGAACTTATGGCGACACTTATTTCAAATTCTCAATCGTCACGTTTATGAGATTACTAACTGCAACGCCAACATATCGTCCTGGAAAAACTTTTGTAAACGTTATTCATAAAACTCTAGCATTTGTTTGTTCTATAATATAGCGACTTTCAATAAAAGTTTCTCAAACGACAAGGTGGATATTTATAATGCGCACACATTTTAATTTCCTTCTCAAAAGGCACAATAATTTTTGGTTTTGTTGTAAGATATTTTTGGCTAAACTCTGATTCCATAAATATCCAAAGCAGATGTAATCATTTATTTGGGCGAGAAACATTATTACCAAAGCAAAGCTTTCATTCTTATCGTTTCTTAATTTTTCCGTTTTTTATTATACCACGTCAGCAATCAAAGCTGCTTTTATTTATAATTTAGAAAATGGAATGGTTCAGATTTGAGAAGAGAATCTCTGATAAACCATGGAAACGGTGAATGAGCCGTGAAAACTGCTTTGATGGGACTATGAATGAACTCCAAATCGTTTTCACATCTCTCTATCTCTCTCTCTTTGGTGGAACAATTTCCTTTGATGATGGCAGTATAAGAAAGAACTGAGGAAATTCAGCCTTTGAAAGTCTTGTGGAAAGCATATATTTTTATAAGCATAATCAAAGTCTGGCTCAAATCTGTTAACCACGTGATTACAACAGGAACACTGACACCCACGAGGAAATATCACATACAGACACATACACAGACACATACTGAAATATGCAAAACATGCTTGTCCAAACTCATAAAGGGGCTTATTTTGGTATTGATAAAATCTCGGCATGCTAGTAAACGACCTCAAATGTAACTAGTGCCGGTTAGGAATTACAGCCCCACAGTTGTTATATCATCAGGATAAGTGATTACGTCACAACAGCTCAATTACTTTCTTAAACACTTTAAACCCTAAAATCATTAGATCCCACCAAAAATAAGGAACGGATTTTCTATTTTATTTTTAAAAAATTGTTTGACTGCAGCAACAAACAAAATCCTTTAATAAACCCTTTAATAAAAACAGGATTATGATATTTTTTATTTCGTAGACTATTATTTTTATATTTGTCTTTATTCCTGCCAATTCACTTCTTTGCATATCCGACCAGATGTTTATTATTTAAGTAGTACTATATTTCCCTCCGAGTTGCTATTAAAAGACGAACGTATCAGTCTCTGATCGAAGGAGACTTTTTTTTCCCCTAGGGACTACATTTAAATTTTCTTCAACATTGCTCTGCGCCAGCTTGTGTGTCTTACGAATTTTTCGTTTTTTTAATAAAATGAATGAGAATTAGTAGACAACTGAAAGAAACAGTGTGCATTAAATGTATATACTGTGGTACGAGTATATCAGAATCAAGAGACAATCCGAACAGAATCGAGATCTACTTAATAATAAGGAGATCTGACAGGCACCTATTAAAGTTAACGTTCTGGTGACCTTTGGAATTCCCGGTTAACTTATATTTAGTAACCTATCAAATATACCGATGCATTTTATGTCAATGAGATTTATCATCAAACGTGATATATTCAGACTGGTGCATGTAACATTAATAAACGTGAAAGCCGTCAAATGATTGGTGAATCGAAAAGTCAACAGAATATGACCTTGTCAGATCTCCATTATGTCGGAGGTCTCTGTTTTCGTCACATTATGGTAAGAAACAGTAATTAAGGAATGAAGTACTTATTCGTGCTGGTATGACTTACCATGAACCTAGATGATTATCAAAACACGGTAAAGGGAATGGAATTCCTATCATGTATTTGACAACTCCAAGTTCTACTGATATTCCTCTTGGCAAGTCTTTTGTAATATTTCCAGAAAACGTTAAATACACCGTCCCTGGTGTGACTATTGGCATAGGATGCACACGAACGTCATAGAAAACAATCGGCCGTCGTGGATCTTTTCCTGAAAATAAAATAAAACCATGCAGTGAGTCAAACGTTAATAAAGCAGCAATAAATTTATTCACAAAGGTATATAAAGTTGTTACCAAATGGTAACAACTTTATATACCTTTGTGAATAAATTTATTGCTGCTTTATTAACGTTGCTCACATGTTTAGAAACAACCACGTAAGCAAACAAGCAAACAAATAACAACTGTACACTTTCATTTGTTCACATGAAAGAGCAACAGAAGCATGGCACTTGGATACCAGTAAATAAAAAAACAAACACCAAACGTGAAAAAATGATGTGAGTCAACATGTAAGTTTAAAATATTGTACATTGTCATAAAACCTATTTTCAGTTTGCTTATTATTTAAAAGTGGACAAAATAACCATTTAATTTCTTAAGATTATGAATTAAAACATACAACTTTGAAAATAAAGCAACTCTATTTAAATAAATAACAGATCTTGTATAATTAATTCCATACCACAAAACGCCTATCTTTACGAGCTTTTGATCTAAACAAAAGATCATGCAAATATGTTTCGGTCGAATTCCTTTGAAAACTTTACACAAAGGGATTCTTGGACAGTTTGATGAAAGTTTCATGCACAGAGAGAGAGAGAGAGAGAGAGAGAGAGAGAGAGAGAGAGAGAGAGAGAGATTAAGTTTGTGAAGCATATAATTAGCAATCTTAAAGGTAACTGTGAAATTTTTAAATGGTCTTATGTTTGATTTAGTGATCAAAGATTCGACGTTTTGTATTCGTTTTAAAGAAACATGCAAACTTTCGGTTTTGATGCAAATTTGTTTTTATTCCGCGTCAACGTTAAACCTTTATGTCATGTGATGATATGGCGAAATTTCCACCGAGAAATACGAAGCAAATTACGAAAAAGAAAATATGTGATTCAGAATGTCGGAGAAAAGAATTATAATTTTATGAGGCTAGCCTTCATTTTGGAGAAAGCTTTTGCTCATGCATCCACCATTTATGATTACATTTCTGATTAATTTGTAACAACGCTCTAAATGGAAAGATATATAACCATGAACCTTTCTAAACGCGTGAGCACACATTAAATTTGCATCCTCTTTTAAAAACCGATGACAAAAGTTTCACCAAGTTTATTTTTGTTCTCAATTTCGCTTTTAATGATTTTTGGGGGGGCACAGAGAAATTTTATAATGGAGAGTCGCACATTTAAACTATGTGCTTACTTTCATTTACGAAGCAAAACACGATATTGTTGGTTGGGGTGTGACGAAGAAAAGCACGACATGGTTCGTTAGGGTGTGACGAAGAAGAGCAAGACAAGGTTAGAAGGGGTATGAATCCACATATATTCCGAGACACAAGTCTTTACGATAAACTGTGAGCTCTTTATGTCGCTTCCTTCATTGCTTACACAGAAGCCTGCTAAAATAATTTTTTTATCTCGCGTCTAATACTAACTTATTTATTTCCGCATCCTGTGTCACCGTTCATACCTGTCATTGTATTCGATATTTAGTCATTGTTCACTTCAAGCTAATGGCAATGCTGATGTGGAAAACAATACTTCATTCTAAAGAAAAATACCCTATTGTGAAGACATCTGTCACAGAATTAAGATAAATTCACATTTCAATTAGTGGCATCGTGTTTTTCTCCTTGAATAAAGACAAGCTTTACGTTTACTTCCATGTCTTAAAGATTTGCACGGAACTGCCCCCCCCCCAAAAAAAAATTCTAAGCAACGGAAACTCTATCTACAGGTAACTTTCGCCAAACTAGTTACGTACAGTAGTAATTTTACGAAGATATTCTTTTTCCCTGCTCAGCCAACCGTAAAATAAGTATCTGTATTTTATCTATTTTAAAATTTTAATCTTAAATGGCAAAAATTAGTTGCTGCTTGTTTTTTCTTTATAGATTTTTTTAATACACAGGACAAACTTTTTCAATTAGAAGTTAAATTACTTTACTCACATGGCATCGGCCAAAAAAGTCGTTTCATCACTTTAACTGAAACATTATTCCTAACTGCCAAGAAACCTTTCATTGGAGAAAGAGTTGAAGTAACAAACGACGAAAATAGCTTGGATTCCAATAAGCGCAACTTTCATAATGAACATTCTTTCATTTGAATGAAGTTTAAATGAACATTACTTCAGAAGAAATTTTGTATTCTGGTGCCATCAAAACCATCACCACCGCTACTGCCTCTGCTGCTGCTACCACTACTACCTCTACTATTTTAATACTGCTGCTGCTGCTGCTACTGCTGCGGTGACAACGACGACTACAAAGATTTCTGGTACCGCAACTATTACGAACACAACACACGACACACGACACTCGAGAGGGCAACGACGACTGTCAAAAACAAAATGGCATTCGTATCATACCATGGATATTTGAATCCTCTTCCAGTTTTCATGATATTCAAGCAAATCAACGATCATGTGTTGCAAATACTATTATGTGCTAAAGGGTTGGCATGATTTTTATTGACTCAGTTACAGTCTACCAATAAGTCTGAAAAACTAGTCCTACGTTTACAAACACTTTAAAAAAGTACAAGTGTCATTAAAAGATATAATTATTTCTATTTTTTGTTTATTTGTTTTATTGTGGGGTATTTTGTCGTTTTAAATAACAGTGTTAATTACATTAGAGCCTATTTGGAACCATTTGCAGAAGTTTGGAGAAAAATAAACAGATACACTTCATCTCTCTCTCTCTCTCTCTCTCTCTCTCTCTCTCTCTCTCTCTCTCTCTCTCATAAAAATTCGTTTAGGAAAAGTACTCGACTACTTTGTAACAAGCAACATTGAGTAATTGACCTTTCGACAAAATATCTTGAAGCACTTGGAAACAATACACCGTCGACAAAACGAGTTAATTTTCCCACTCAGCTTCTATTACTAGTAGAAAGCCTCTCCTATTCATAGAAAACCCCAAATTCTTTCAAAAGATGACATAATTATCTAATAAGAGAATACTTGGCCGATAATTGGGACTTCTTTATGAGGTTCCACTGTAAAGCTCAAAATAGATCACCCGAGATCTAGTTCTTCAAATTTATGCTGGCATAACGTTCCTTGTACTTCATCTTGGCTTGTGTTGTCTTGGGTTATGAACCGTTGAAGTAATTTGATCTCATGGATGAGCACGCGCCTGTCAATTAAGTGCCACATAAATGCCATTCCAATGGTCCACTGATCTATTAATCCTCGGGAGTGAATATTTCAACACCTTTTGGGTCAAACAGACGGACAGAAACCCATGCCGTTTGCACAATTATAATACGTAATATTGCAAATCGGTATAATTTCAACATTTCTCTTCCAATTTTCATGAAATTGTCACCTTATAGCTAAAATTCCCCCGTGATTAGTAGTGACGATGTTACTCCTCAAGGAAAGAAACTCCGCTCATAAACAAATAAAGAATAATTAGTAGGCAAGGCCTACTATAAAATCTAACAGGGATGTATTTTTAAAATAATAATGATAATAATATATAATAATAATAACAACAACAACAACAATCATAATAATAACAACAATCATCATCATCATCATCATCATTAGAATAATTTTGTTTTTGCTGCTATTATTATTATTATTATTATTATTATCATATTGATGTTGTTGCTTCTGTTATTATTATTATTATTATTACCAGCTGCTACACGTCTTGCGTGATTTCAGTCGGTGAATACGAACGAGATAAACCTGGCATGTTTGACACCTGTATACATGGCAAGATATGTCTAAACATACTAGTGAGGAATTTACAACCGATCCCTATCAAAGATGGGTTTTTTGAGACAAAGTGATTGCCAAGGAATTTGTAACGGCTGTTTATTGCCTATCTCTCTGCCTCCCCCACATCTACATCTCCACAAGAAAGCATGTACTACCAGCAGTGGCTTAGCAACCGCCCAAGAAACTCCAGTAACTCACTGAGGGAGGGGGACGGGGCAAGTCCTTGGGTGATAAAAATTACCATTAAATAATATTTTATTTTATTGGGAGGGGCCCTAGAATGAAGTTTCGCAGGAGGGGGAGGGGCGGAATTTTGTCGTTCATCACTGATTAACAATTCACAATAGCTTGAATAGTGGTAAGACGGCTACGTACCTGTAATAAGGCATAGAAGATAAGTATTAACCACGGACTACATGGGATATCATTTTTTATTGCACATGCAAAGGTAACAGTTGCAGTGTTGCAGCTCTGGCGAGTTTCCTATCCGCCTACCCTACCATACAGACCTATCTTCTATCTTCATTCTATAGCCCTGTGCTATAGCCTTATTATGTAGCCCTAACCTACTGCCCTAACTCATAGCCTTATCATATAACCCTATCCTATAAGCCTATCCTTGTCATATAGCTCTGTCCAATAGCCCTATCACTGTAGCCATATTCTATAGTCGTATCTTACAACCCTATCCCATAGCCGTATCATATAGCTTTATCCTATACCCTTATTTTATAACCCTATCCTTCAGTCGTATCGTATAGCCTTATCCTATACACTTATCCTATAGCCCTATCCTATAGCCGTATCCTATAACCCTATCATATATCCTTATCATATAACCCTGTCCCATAACCATATCCTACAGCCCTATCCTATACCCTTACCCTTATCTCATAGCCGTGTCCTATAGCCATTTCATATAGCCCTATCATATAGCCTTATCCTATAACCTATCTTATAGCCCTGTCCTATACACGTATCATATAACTCTAACCAATAGCATTATCCTATAGCCCTATCCTATAACCTTATCCTGTAGCCATATCCTATAGCCGTATCATATAGCCCTATCCTATACCCGTATCTTACAACTCTATCTTATAGTTTTATCCTATAGCTCTATACTACAGCATTATTTTCTAGCTGTATCCAATATCCGTATCATATAGCCCTATCCTATAGCCCTATCATATAACTCAATCCTATAGCCGTATCATATAACTCTAGCATTATCGTATAGCTATCTCCTATAGCTTTATACTATAGCCGTATCCTATAGCCGTATCCTATAGCCGTATCATATAACTCTATCATGTAGCCGCATCATATAGCCGTATCCTGCGGCCCTATCCTATGCTAGTTCGTAGGCTCAAAGACATACAAAAGCAACACCTAAATAATACAGTAATTGAACATAGGCATTAAATATTTTCATAAACAATTAATTTCAGGAACAAAAAGCATTCAAGTTATGTGGAAAGATCTGCATGCGAAGTTGAAGGCAATGAAATAACATTGCGCTGATAAAAATAGAACAAGATTCATGTCGCGTGGATCAGTTGATAGAGCGACGGACTCGTAATCCATAGGTAGCGGGTTTGATGCCCGCCTAGATAAACCTGGGTCGTCTGCTCCGGTATGTCTATGGGAAAGGCATTTATCTCTGTCTCCCATTTTGGCAACATGATATAGCTAATAATGTTTTAAAAGTGCAATTTAAAAAATGCAGTAAAAACAAAATGAACATCAATCTTTAGCTTGGCAGGCGGTTATGTCATCCACTATACCATGGGCACGGGAAGAATCCGCAGGTCACGTAATTAGAGTGGAACCGTTATTCCTGGCATCTCTTTTGTATTTATTTGCAAAGAAGTTTCAAGGAAAGTCTTGAATGAATCTTAAAGTTGCTTGGCATTCTATTTTTTTTTATTGATTTCAGTATGATAACGCGTGGGCTGTCTCAATGTCCCATAACGCGCTGGCTCCTTCAGCTTCAGTGATAAATGCAATCCAGAAATAAATTTTCTCCTTGAGCTGGAAAGATTGTGTCAGGAGAGGCATGGCTACACATATTCTCCTGATTTTCTAAGCTTTATCGAAAATAATTCATAATTACTGATGCAAAGATTGTAATAAATAAGTGTTAATAAGGTCAGATTATGTGAAAACTGTGGATTTTTATACGTTAAAACCTATCCAGTCCGGTCATACAAGGTGCTTAAAGATTTATTCTGCTTAGGGTAGGAAACAGTTACGGACCTTTATATAAAGAGCAAAGCAATATTACACTCTGAGTCCGCAATAGCCAGGTATGACATGGATTCATAATACTCACGGGCCAGTTTATACAGGTTTCATTTATAGAAGAAAAAAAAAACACTGGATAATCCGTGTTTAGGACATGTATACAACACAAATTAATCGGTGATGGTAAATGGGGGATGGATGGTATCATGCACAAATGGATCTCTTGAGTAGAAATAAAAAAAGATATGGACAAAAGTAAAACAAAAATGTAAAAAAGAGAGGGTTTAATTTCTCAGATTCCACCTACTTAGGTATGTTATGACGAACAGCTGTTTGAAAAATGTTGTTGTCAATGATTTGTTTAATACAACATAAAAATAACGTATTATTCTTACGAAGGAAATATCCGTGAAACATACAATTTGAAGCACAGTATGTCTATTAGACATAACAAAAACAAAATTAGAAAAGGTTTGATAAATAATGTGTACGATCGATGTACTTCTAGTCACGAGTAAAAAGATGAACACCTTTCATACATTCTCACAGAGAGCAGCTCTTGAAATTGAAAATAAAGAATAATATGTAATCCTACACATAGGTTACCAGAAAGTACTGAACTTGCGAATAGTCATATCGCGCTAACCATGTTATCTCATTCGCCTAACATTTTCTTGAAATCCAGTTTCCTTCCTTTAATAATATTACCACTCTATGAGAAACACATTTTCAGTTGATACTGAACATTTCAGAAAAAGTAAATATAAACTTATCAAGTTGTTACAAACATTTAATTTATATAATTATGCGTCATCTTAATCAGAAGAGATGTTATTACCTAATGGTTTACACACAGTTTGGGGTATGCTTGGCTAGCGGTCCATTTTGAAAACCTTATCTATAGTAATATGGTAGTTTCGTAATCATTCGAATTTGTTTTGACACTACACTGCTCTTCACGTCCAGTTGGGATGGTGAAACATGCCAAGCTTTTCATTCATGGCAGACAATTTTAAGCAAGTCACATGTCATAAGTGAAATCAGCATGTTTAAAAGTTCTCGTAATGGCTGGATATAAACTATTTCAGCACGCCCGAATTCCTCCGGTACCATATGTGCTTGCTACGCTATTAGTCCGGCCCGGCGTGTCAACCGTACCCAGTCAATAACAACGTGACACGCAAGTGGCACAAGTTGACATCTTCATACCTCCGCTGTGACTGGAAATTATTGTTGTCGAGTATGTCACATTCATTGTTATATCTAATCTTAAATTTTTACTAAATAGGATAGGATAATGAAAAACATTTACACATGCGAGTCAGGGTTTTGTAGTGCACGACTTTTACTTGTTAGTGGACAAAACAAAATGTGCATCGTTGATGACATCATATATTTCATTATTAGACTGACGCCGCTTGAAATGAATCAAATGTAATTACTTTACATAGACATCAATATCCTGAATAATCACTAAGACAATAAATAGTTTTTAAAACATTAATTTAGCAAAAGTACAATCGGCCCCTATCGGATAGCAATAATTGCTCACTATAAACAAGCAGAGAAGGTATGGCAATAGTTGATAATATTCTTTAAGATAACATTTTTACACGTTTTCTTTCAAATGTTACTTGTTTATTTGGAGAATATATTCGACCACAGACAAGCAAATGTTCTTTTTGTTTGTTTGCTTGTTTGTTTGTTTGTTTGTTTTGTTTTTTTTTGTCTCCGACCCACCCCAACACACTCCCACCGTTTACCGTATTTAAACGAACTGCTGTTACGTATTATTCAACCGTATCAACATGCTTTGTTTTAGTTGGTAATAATGAGAGTTGAGGGCGTATTAGTGCTCAACGTCAACCTTTGACCGCTTGTTTTGGACGCTCGACGTTGGCACAAAGATCCGTGAAGCTACAAGACAGGATTCCAGATCGCTGAGATCTGGAAAATTCCGATACGATTGAAGAGTTAAAATAAGACGTACTACCAAAAAACTATACGGAGATATTCTCCAACAATTTCTAAGCGTTTCTGCATTATAACAAGAGTCCATAGAAGGGACTGATGCTCTATTAGGCGAAAAACCATGTCTGATAATCTTCAGTAATAACTAGATCCTAAAATTAGCTGATGTGGTACACATACTGGATGTCAGCTTGGCACCATTTTCTTTTAGGTCAAAGTAGACATCATAAGAAGTGTTTTGGTGAGAACACCATGTCATCCAGTCACGGGGCTTAGTGACAACAAGAGTTTTAAGACAGTTGCCGTGGCAGCTATATCGTATGCATGATTGGCACGAATTTCATTTAGGACCAACATGGTGTCATAGGAAGTCTATTGGTCTAAATCCCATGTTGATATAGCCATCCATTTGGAATAACAATATTTTCAAAATGTGACATTCCATTCAGTAGCTACTGTGGCGGCCATATTGGACGTCAGATTGGTACCAATTTCAGCTAAGACCACCTGGACATCGTAAGAAAACGTATATTGAAAACCACACGTAAATATGACTTTTGTTGGGGTAAAGTTGTGATAAGAATATTTTTGCGATGGCTTCCATGGCGACCATATTGGATGTCATATCGGCACCATTTACATCCAGGACCAGCTAAACATCATAAGAAGTCTTTAGTTAAAACCCAGTGTTGAAATGACGATTCGTGTGGGAGGAGGAGTAATAACAAGATTTTCAAGATGGCCACTATGGCGGCCATATTAGATGTTAGATCCGTGCTATATTTACTTAAAGCCAATGAGATATCATAATAAGTCTTTAAGTGAACACCCAATACTGATATAACCATCCATTCAGGAGGAGTAGCGACGAGTTTTAAAAATGGCGGCAATGGCGGCCATGTTGGAGTCATATCAGCAACATTTTCATTTAGGACTAACTAGATTCATAAAAAGTCTTTTAGTGAAAAGCTCATGTTGGTAAGACCATGCCTGAAGGAGGAGTAGCGATAACAAGATTTTCAAGATGGCCACCACATAACGAGTAGCACCATTTTAATTCGGGATCAACTCGAACAAGGGATGTGTGTGTGTGTGTGTGTGTGTGGGTGGGTGGGTGTGTGGGTGGGTGTGTGGGTGTGTGTGGGTGTGTGTGTGTGTGTGTGTGTGTGTAACGTTTCATGGCAATCCTCTATATTGTATAGGAGGAGTAGTGATAACAAACTTTTACTAACGGACGACTGACAACAGACCATCCATCTTCTGGTCTACGATGGACTTTATTACCCTCACTAAACTATCAAAGATGTGAAGGACATGCGATTACAAGATTGGCCCAGCTTCTTTAATATAAAAGTTCTAGTCCTAGTCGTTTTAACTACTAAAAGGCAAACAAATACACGATCATGACACCGTGGAAATTATAAGAAATGGCTGGAAAGCAAATCAGTACAGATTCTTGATAGTGCGTCCTAAGTTAACGATTTCGTCGCAACGGAGACTTCCAGGCATGTGCGATAGTGATCTGGACTCCTGATAAAAAAAATTTAGCATCATGATTCTTAGCGCTCAAGCTGGGCAGTTAAAATAAGAGGTTGACGTTTAGCTCTAAAGCATCCTACGCTAGTAAAATAAACGTATTTTGATAGGATCATTGGGATTGCGCATGCGCATCTGAATATGGGTAGGAGGGGAGAAGTCACTTAACACTTGTTAAAGGAGTATTACCTTATAACTCCAATCCTCTGGGTTTTGACCAGATTTTTCTTTTACAAAAATGTCAATTCACCCAAAATGATCAAAATTATCAATCTAGAATAAATGTTTCATGCCAGAGTGTAAGTTCTGTTTTCAGACAAAAGGATTCAATGCTTATTAACAAGGCTGACAAGGAAACCGATGCCAAGACATTAGGACAAAGTCAAGAAAATCTGTAAAGACATCATTTGACTGAAAATAGTCCATTGTTACGACGCCATAGTTACAGATATAACTGACACGCTAAAATAAATCTAAATTAATGCCGCCATAATTTTTGTCCAATTCAAATGATACTAAATCTAACCATCGGTGATCTGTGGTTTGTGTCAAGTCTAGGCCATGAGAAAGGTCCATTCACTGTAAACAAAAAGTAGGTAGACATTATTATTTGGTATAGATATATAGCAGAAACTAATCCTTGTGTAGTGTATCTATCATGGATTAAGAATTTGTTACACATAAGGTCGTTACGACGAGATGTATTCCACTTTCTTTGTGTACAACGAGATTTTTCTCGACTTGGAAAAACTCATGTATGTGTCTTTGTAATTAGTATACACAAATTGATTTTTTAATTTTTTACATGTTTGTAAATATACCACTTAAAAAGAATTGGGATGTATTACAGGTCAGTTTCGTGCGTCTAAATATAACCGTGCGTGAACGATAATGTAAAAACATTTACTATTATCTATAGGACACACACCACGCTGTTGAACTTATTTTTCAGAGAAAATAGAAAGTTCTTAAAATTTACAGAAAATAGTTTTAAACAGTTAAGCATAATTTATTTACAAACAGTCAGTCGACTTTTATTCGAATAGATGCATGTGGTAAATAATTCTGTTCTGGATTTGCGATAGAAAATGTTTAGTGATGTACGGATTGAATCAAGCGTCCAATCAAAAATGTAGGGTTGGAAATGTGTGTAATAAAAGCTCCATTATATCTTTATCTATTATTAGGTAGTGTTCGATTCGAACGTTCAATCTTTATTTCCATATCGGACATCTAGTGGCGTAATGACGCTCAACGATTTTCCTGCAACTTAAGTTTTATCAGCTGTTTTGGCGTCCCAAGACCTGTGGCGCCTGAGGCAACCACTCCGTCCCCCCGTTAGTACGCAACTGCGGACATCCAACCTGAAACCATATACGTGTTATCACTAACCTTCTCCCATAGATTTGCTTCGGCATATTAAATCAGTCTCTTAAAAATCTTTGTATGTTTTCAATTCCATTCACAATGTATGGCGGAAAACATGGAAATGTAAGAAAGGGAATGGAAATGTAAGAAATGGAATGGAAAAGGACATGCCATGTTTAGCTCGTATGTAGCAGCCATACTGAACATCAGATCGGCATCATTTTTGTTTAGGATCAACTAGAAATCATACAAAGTCTTTAAGGAAAACCCCCATGCTGATCTGGCCATCCATTCAGAAGGAGTAGGGATACTAACTTTTTCAAGATGCCGCTGTGGTGGCAATATTGGTTATCACAAAGGTAACATTTTTGTTTAGGACAAACCAGACATCAAAGAAGTCTTCCGATGAAAACCCCATGTCAATATGACATTCCGTTCAGGCGGAATAGTGAGAACAAGATTTTGTTTGAATAATTGCCATTGTGGCGACCATATTGGACATCAGATCGGTACCACTTATTTTGGACCAACTAGACATCATAAGCAGTCTTTTCGTGAAAACTCCATGACCACCCTTTCAGGAGAAGTAGAGAAATACAGATTTTCAAGATTGCCACTGCGGCGGCTATACTAGATGTCCCTGCAGCACTATCTTCATTTAGGACCAACCAGAACTTTTATGGTAATCCTCCAAGTTCTTTAAGACCGCTTCGGTGGCCTAGTGGTTAGAGCGTCAGCCTTGGATGCGGGAGGTCGTGGGTTCGATCCCCGGCCGAGTCAAACCAAAGACTTACAAAAATGGTACTAACAATTGCCTCGCTTGGCGCTCAGCATTAAGAGGTTAGTGTTAGGACTGGTCGACCTGGTGACAGGATAATGTGACTGGGTGGGACATCATGCTACATGTCTGCGGCATGATGCCCCAGTGCTAGACACCACTATAAACTGCCACACTGCAGACATCGTAGCGATATGACTGAAAAACTATTAAAGCTACGTTAAAAATCTAAATCACACACACACACACACACACACACCAAGTTCTTCAAGAGGTTAACGATAACAAACTTGTGTTAATGGACGGACGGACAACGGACAACAGACCTTTCCACGAACTCTTCTGGTCTATGACCAGTACAGCTTAAAAAAAGGATTTAGCTGTTCGTATGTATTACATTCACAGACAGTATCCAATGAAACCTGCGCGCTATCAAAGTTTTTCTTGTAGTGATTCCGGTTTCATGATTTGTAAAGACACATTTAGGCCAGTAATAATATATATAACATTTGTTAAAGATATTCTTAACATTTCGGGGGTCTCTGATGCACAAGACAGGGTTAAGTGAAATACTGCTTATGCGCTTGTACATACTGCTGTATAGGTAGTATAAATTACACTAAAATAACTGCCATTTACCTAAATATTGCACGTCTGAGCGTTTTTTGTTTTGTTTTGTTTTGTTTTGTTTTTTAATTTTGTTTTTCCTCCACGGATTGTTGGCATCAGATGCATACACCTCAACCCCTCTACCCCCAAGGAAACAAACCGAAGCGTTCCCACTCTATCCTTGGTCGAAATGGAACTTGTTTCTTATGGTATCTGTGCGTCTATGTGGTATCTAGTCAGATTCATAAAATTCTATCATTAGCTGAATGACCATACAATTTATTTCCGTATCTGGGAAATCCTTGTATTACTAATAAAGGACAAGAGCATCAATTCTTAACTACATTTCTTGTTTAGCGATTCATATATGAAATGATTGATATAGACATTAGAACGTAGGTAATTAGTTATCATTTTTTTTTTTAATTATAATAGCACACTTTTTCTTTAGCCAAATAAGGGTGCTGAATCAATAAATAATTTTCCTAAAAGCTATTATCTGTTCCACACGTATAACTTTATGCCTTGATATCTCTGACCAGGAACAGTAGCTTTTTTTTTGTTTAAAACTATTGGATCAATTTAGAAAACGATTTACGCGCAATACTCTGAAATAATTTTAATATCCCGTTTACCTACCACGTCGATCTGGCGATATAAGCACATTAACAGATATAAACCTAGAAAAGGTTTCATTGATCATATTAAATCCGCCACAGCTATCACATTAAAATCCTTCAGTATTAAAGATCAAATCAAAATGAACACTTCTGAAGTAAGTTCTCATCATTATGTTTATTGCACGATATTTTATGCGACAATGAGATTTATATTAGCCCAAGAGATAAGTGGAGACTGCAGGGGATTTTTACTAGGTTTTTGGCAATTACTCTCTGATAAATTAGACTTCAATCATGTCATTATCTTGTAATTATTACAACAACGCTTTGTGATTACGATGGTGCTTTATGAGGTTTTTCCCCACGAAACGTTTCAAGATAAGAAAACATTGTAATCAGTTCAACGTTATTTAAAAAAGACTAAAAGTACAATGTTTCATTTGACAAAAGCTGTTTTATGAGTGATTTCTAGAACAAGAACTCTTATGTTAGTAGTGTTGAATCTGAGCATGCGCAGTTTATATACTTTTGGCGGTGACATACAAACGTGAAGAACAGAATTATTTCATGCTTCACCACGACTTACACGAAGGCAGAAGAAATCATTATTATTTGTTCAAAGTATGCCCTCCAACCTAATTCAGATTTTCCCGACGCATGCTAGAAAAAGAATTTTGAACCTCTTTCAGAGACTAGTAGTTATTCGACTCGATGAAGATGTTTCCGAAGGTTATCATGCTTGCTTCAAGCTCATTGATTTTACAAATATTCGTTATTTTGGTTCAAAAGAATGCACATAATCGACGTAATGACATGAAATAGAAGTATTAAACAAACAAACGTAAACACAAAAAATAAATTATAAAAAAAGATTAGACGAAAAGAACAGTAAGGAGTCAAGTCTTTGCTAAAAAAAAATGTTCGATATTGGAATGCACTTACGTTCGGGCCAATAAGGGGTATATACCGGACTCAAGTTCTCGAAGCAAATTCTCTGGGATCAGTACAGTGACAAGTGCCATTAAGGGCCACATGTTTCTATAAAAAGTATTTTCTACATTTTACAGAACGAACATTGAATTATATGAAAATTAAGCCTCTGAGGAATTTCCAATTTCTTTGCAACGTACACGGAGATATTTATATCATCAGCTTGATGGCCAGTTTAAAAAATTTTGACATAGGAAGTTCGATTAAAAATTACAAAAAGAAACAAACATGTTTTTACATGTCCGATAAAGTTATAATATTTCTGTTAATTATTCAATTTTCAGGTGAATCATTGCAAAGATTTCTTATTGAGAAGATGAAAACTGAGGAGATGAAAAAAAAAGTCGCTCGTTTGGATTGAAAAAAGTTAGCTACGTTTGTCACTCGGAACACCTCCCGGCCATTTCGGTCAAGTCGTGAAATAATCTCGGCAGTAGTTAGTTCTCGGAATACACATCAATTTGATGTGTTTAGTGATTCGCCTCTGGTGGAGTTCACCACATATTTAACGAAAACAAAGGCCGAGATCGATCCGATTGTGATTTTGTCCCCATCCACCGCTGTATTGCTCCATGTGAACTAAAGTAGTTCAGAATGTAGTTCTTCATGGCGATGAATTACATCCGCAGTTTCTTTCTCGACTTGACGGAAAAGGCCAGAGATGATCCGATCGCTAAGTTCGTCTCAAATGTAAACATGGCAACAAACGTATTAGCTCCAGGGTCACTTGTAAAGGAATAAACAAGACCGATACAAGCAACCTTGAGAACGACTGGGCTGAGTATTTACCTGTAGAGTGCACGCGATCTTACGTTATATTAATTATGAGCTATGAGCTAAAGATAGGTAGATGCTAATTATGTTTTGTTCACCTGTTGTTTAATATGAATAGCAAATACTATCTTCCAGGTAAACAAAATTTGTTTCTATGCTTCCGATTGTTGGTAAAAGCGAATAAAGTTTGTCTTCACGGATACACGTGCCATTTTTTTTATATTTTCAACTTCTCTGAGAGAAACCACGTACAAACATTTACATTTAAGTGTTGTGAGTTGGATGCCTTTCTTTCAGCACTTATTAGGCTATATATGATATAATATATTTTGTGGAGGAAGATTCCGGGAAGAACCACCGACCCACGAGAAGCTACTGGCAAGTGTTTTCACATACCCAAGTTGGCCAAGCCCCAGACTCTAATCCACGCGAACAGAGCTGAGATGTTAGTTATCCGTAAATGGGAGCACCTTGGATCACCCAGGGCCCCTTATTTGCTTTTGGTGTATTACGTAAAAATTGTGCATATATTCCAAGCAAAAGAAATTATGATTGTGATTTTTACAAAAGGTGGTGATTAACACAAAGCCAATATTTTTCTATGATGTATGGAAACGTATTTCGTTTTCTATTTAGTTTTCAAGGTCAAAATTCAGTGAATACAAGAAAGCCGTCAATATTTTTGGTACTTTTGACTACTTGGCGACTCGAGGCACCCCATAAACACACAACAAGGGTTCTGAAAATTAGTATCCTTATCTGTTGCAATGTACGCAAAAAATAACAATTTCATAATTTTATAAATATCTTTTATATAATTTTATATAGCTTTGTTAATTAAATGCAGAACGCCTAGTCAATGATAAATGCTGAGACTGTATAATAGCCGAGGAAAAATTGAAGTCATTGTTTGTTTGTATTCGCGTACAAGACAGAACAACTTGCAAACAACATGGACATTGACTGACCGCTCCGGTGGCCTGGTGGTTAGAGCGTCCACCTCGGATGCGAGAGGTCGCGGGTTCGAGCCCCGGCGGAGCCATACCAAAGACTTATAAAAATAGTACTAACAGCTGACTCGCTAGACGCTCAGCATTAAGAGGTTAGTATTAGAACTGGTCGGCCTGGTGTGAGGATAATGTGACTGGGTGGGACATCATGCTACATGTCTGCGGCACTATAAACTGCCACACTGCAGACGTCGTAGCCATGTGATGAAAAATTGTTAAATCACACAAACACACACACAGACAATGATCTACCATAGCATAACGTAACGGCAGGTTGGGGTCTATATTGTTTGTTCTACTGAAAAACTTTTAACGAACTTCACAAACAAGCATTATGCCAACGCAGATCTGGGTCTATGTAAATTGCAGTTGGTTCGACTTGTACGCTAGTGAATACGGTAGTCAAAATATTAAAAAAACTGAATTATTCAGTAAAATCAGTCGTTGTTATTTAAATGGTTTGCCTTTATTGTAATTTAAATGTCAGCCAGTAAAGTATGTCGATTACTCTATACCGAAATTAGAAATTTCTTGTGCGACCGGATGAGTTTACAGAAGTGTAGACAATGATTAGGTCAGTAACATTTTATTGGATATTGGATTTTTAACGTAGCTTTGACAATTTATCAGTCATATCGCTACGACGTCTGCAGTATGACAGTTTTTATTGATGTCTAGCACTGGGGTATCATGTCGCAGACATGTAGCATCATGTCCTACCCTGTCACATTATTCTGACACCAGTCCTAACAGTAAACTCTTAATGATGAGCATCTACCGACGCAGCTGTTAGTACCATTTTTATAAGTCTTTGGTATGTCTCGGCCGGGATTCCAACCTGCGACCTCCCGCACACACATTTATGCTGGTTTTTTTCTGTTATGCGACGCAATTTTGAGCTAATTTAATAAAGGCTAATTATCATGTATGCATCAACATCGTACCGGAACAGAAAAATAAGCTAATCACATTATAGTTGCGCTTGATATACGTCACGCTAAATTTTAACACTTGTTGCTACTGTTGGTGCTGTTTCTCTTGTTCCTGAACGTATCGAATAATACTTGTATATCATGTTATATTAGCAGTCCGTACAAACGTGTGTACGTAAATACTTTATTAAGTAATTACTCTCTCTAACCGATGAAAATACATATTTTAAACTTTTCAATGAGCCTCTATGTTCGTGTGGGAAGCTTTCGAGTGATGATCTGGTATGAGGGTGGAACCTATAAATGTATAACTGAGACGAATGCATTGCGAATTTGTTGTTGTTGTTGTTGTTGTTGTTGTTGTTATTATTATTATTATTATTATTATTATCATTCCATCACAAACACTACCACCACCAGCTGTTACTCTTACTACTTACAAAATGAGGGTCACAAATCTTAAAATAGTACAGAAATAGGCTACAAACTTTCTGTGATATCGATGTTTATACAATTATTTCGCATTAATATATTTAAATTCTACAATACATCAACAATTATAAGTATGCGAACATCATTATAATTAGACCAATAAATTGTTCTCAGCCCACTTTTCTGATATGACTGTCAGGAAAGAATAAAATAAAGGCGGAGAAAAACTTTTAGGGTCTATAGTCATGGTATATCCACTTATACAGCAAAGCCTCACTAAAACACGGCATGGCGTGGTATATCCGCCTATATAGCAAAGGCTCGCTCAAGCACCGCATCCTAAGGTACAACGGTTTAACATGCAAATCATCAAAGAATCCATATCTGTACTGCAAAATGATTTTAACGATTGTCAAGCAAGGATAGACTGCATGTTATTTTAAAGTCGTTCTCTATTCAATAGCTTGTGCCATCTTGCTTGAAAATCTTGAGTTGTGCAGCAAAAAAAAAAAAACAAAAAACAAAACAAAACAAAACAAAAAAAGGCTAATGAATTCGGAGCTAAAACCCCCACACTTATGTCGGAAACTCTTCCTTCGAAATATTGAGCTCCACCAGCTATATCTGGTTTGGACCGCCGCTGATTGTCTCCTCTTGACATTGTACTCCGGTATTATCAGATAACATTAAAATATAGTTTTCAGTTTGTCTCTAAAATCATAATTTTTGTTTTCCGTATCATTGTTTTAAAATTCCTAAATTTATTGTTATGTTCATAAGATACAGGCTCGTTTTTATTTATATATCTTTCTTTTTTAATCAAGAAAGAGCTGGAATTTTATGGTCATTTTCGAGAACTATAAAGACAATATCAATGTTTTCTGATTCCGTTATCACCAGACTCTCAAACGAGGCTGGAACTACACGCGTTTCATTCATAAAACTGTGAGATTGATGCGCTTATCAGCCGATCAAAATGTAATAGGGTTTATGTCGTAATATTAAGTTCACATTCAAAAAGGCTGAAATGTTTTTCAGTTATGTATAGGGATTTTTTTTAATTATCTGAAAGTATATAACAAAATATCATTCTCATGGCAATTCGATCTTGACTGCTAGATCTCGTCTTCTTCTTGTCAGCATCATAAAATCCGGATGCGTAATGATCCGTATTTTCTGATGCCCACAGCTCGACATGATCGAATTCTCTCTCTCTCTCTCTCTCTCTCTCTCTCTGTAGATATATATATATATATATATATATATATATATATATATATATATATATATATATATATATATATATATATATATATATATATATATATATATATATATATATATATTGAGAAGCAAGTGAAAGTTATGAATATTATGAATCGGTTGCTAAAACTTTTCAGTAAAGAAAAATTTTATTTTTCACTAAAGTAGTACTGCTAGAAATGTTTATAAATCCAGCCAAACAGTAAGGATGAGGAGAAAATACTTTGAAATACTGCAGTGAAGAAAGCAGAAAACCATACCCTCTGCCAACATAAATGGTTTCTTAAAGTATGCAATTTCTTACTACAAGTCATGATATTCTATAACAATATCGAATTGTGCATACTGAATTTGGTATCGATTAACAGGCTGTCTTCCTAAACACAATGCCAGGTGCTGCTGTACAATATATAGCAGCTAACCTATAATCTTACCATTTAATTATCTTTGGATGTTTTTATTTACCATGCTATTATTTACTTTTTAAAAAATATATATGGACGACGTTTTTAAGAGATTCGCGAAGTGAACGTCATTTCGAAAACTGTCAAGAGGTAACTGAAATTTAAATTGCAGCGGATTTTTTTTTTTTTTTTTAACAAAACTTTTTTTTTTTTTTTGCTCTCTTTTTGTTTGTGATTGTCTGAAAAGAATTGTTTTGTACTCACCGCAATCTGTGTATCGCAAAGTAGTCTTTGCTCTTTTTCTCCGGGCGGTGACGCCACGCGAGTCCGAGTACACAAGCAGTACACAAACGGTGAAAACCATAACCGATCTGATCATTTGATCGATCAACATCGTCGATAATCGACGATTATCACAGACAGGAGCAAGAACTATTTTTGGAAAATTTCAGAAGAAATAATTAGAAAAACATGCTTCGAAGAAGACCTGAGAAAGTCGATGAGCCAGTGCAAGTTCTTATTCTAGTTGAAATTTTCAACATGATGTTTTCTTGCGTAAAATGCATTTTTGTTTTGTCCCTTGGACTGGATTTTCTTCACAAGAAGTTGCTCATAAAAAAAGTCATCAAGCTTTTTTTTCTGGAGTTCCTTATACACTTAATATATACTTCTGATATCTTGCTTATGTGTTTTTGTTAGAAGGACTGGACTGGACTTGAGAAGTTAGCTCCACAGACAGGCCAGCACAATGCATCGTCTTAAAATCTCTCTAAATACTGAGGAAATATCCAGCTTTCTCATAATTTTTGTTTTCCGGAATTTCATCCCATTTCTCATGCGTGTCAGTTGTTTACAAATCAACGCAGTAGTCACATGCCTTGCGAATCCAATACATTGACGACCCTGCCCCTCCTCCGTATTTCTAAGTCTGTTCACAGTTTACGAAATACCGAGCACCTTCGAAATTCCTTTCATAGACTAATCAGGGCAAATTGGTCGGACCATCCAGTAGACGAAAATTAAAATTATTCGCCCGTAAATACAGTAGGAGTTTCAATTGACAGATCACTCGACTGTATAATTGCTAGATAAAAAATACAAACCTATGAATTACAGTTTTAACAGTTTGATAAAATCGATTTAACGCACTACTTGTCACAAAAACGACGAACTTATTAATATTTAACTTTTTCCATGCCAACCATGCCAATATATCATCTGTACTAATAACAATGGTCTTTCGGAGCAACGTAGCTGGGGCGGTCCTGTTGCGCCAATGGATACCGTTTACCCTACCTGAGCGGCGGTCACTTTCAAGCGCTTGTATACAATTTATTTTCCCCGCCTTCTCTGGGCCACACACGATGCACCTCCAGTGAGAAATTTAGCTGCTTTACTAGTGTGGAGAGGTAGTTAGCCCTGCAGAGAGAATATTCAATGATTAAGGGCCCTCACTTGTTTCGCGCACTCGGTTGCTACCTGTTCGTTCACCCACCTAGATGTGGACCCATTCGCTACGAACAGCACACCCTCACTGTATGCGTATGGAAATCGTGGGCCAGTTGATTTTTCAAACTATCTTGTATGCGATATCAACAATACTAGCTCAAAATCTCGATAAGGAAAGGTATAGGAGGCCGTAAAATTCGAAAACAGGCAGACAGACAGACAGATAGACAGACAGACATAAAAGAGCAAATGGCTAAGGATTAGCACAGTATGTGTGCCTTGAACATGTGAGAATAAATTTAACAGTAGGAAAGGAGACAGTCGTAAATTTGAGGTTATCTTCTCATAAAGCAGTTTGTCGCTTGGTAGAAGTTCCTGTTTTGTAGGGGTTGGTGATATTTAGTGTGTGTGTGTGTGTGTGTGTGTGTGTGTGTGTGTGTGTGTGTGTGTGAGTTTTAAAATCGGGATAGATATTATAATTGTAAACCTTGCGTGAACTCTAGACATCAAAATATTGTCACAGCGTGTAACCAATTGGTGTACGTAATTTTGTAAACTGTATAAAGGAAAGTGGCAACATGAAACTTTATACAATTATGTAGTTCATTACACAGTCATGGAAACTAAGGATAATTCCGACTTGATAAGTAACCAGTCGTTGGCGTCAAAATGCCATTCATAACCTACATGAACCTATTAAATGGATTTTTTTCCCCTCACACTTTCATTTGGTTCAGTAAGATGCAAGGACAATTAAGTCTTTTTTATTAAGAACTTATTAATTTTAGTTCAACTGTAAGGCCAAGAGGGCTTGATACGGTCCGACGCGTATCGTCCGTGTTCAGTTTTTATTTACAGTTTCTTATAAAAGAAAAACAAATAAATAAACGCGTGACCAATTTGCACAGAATTTTACAGGAAATATTATAGCATCAAGTCCTCTCAAATCTATTCAGGATACAATTACTAAAAATAGTTAAACTTTTAGTCGTCATCTCGTAAACAGGACAAAAGAACGTTACAGAATGTGACAAAAACATCCTATAAAGAAATTTCATATTTATGCAGACAATATTGACCCTCCCTCAGACATGAATGCCTTTACTGAAATTAGAAGAAAAGAAAAGAAAGAATAAAGACAACAACATTTTAACGATAAATTCTAAAGAAATTTCTCAACAGAATTTGACCAAATTTAAAAGAAAGCAGTCTTGCACGAAGGGTTTTCTATTTATATAAATAATACCTATTGACTATCAAATATAGCCACCACTACTAAAAGAGAAAACCCTCCTAAGAACGATTCCTGAAGAAAAATTAAAATAATAATAAACAATCAGACGCTCAACCGGATTTTTTAAAATTTTGCAAAAATCATCCTGACATAAAAGATATTTTTTTTTTACAAACGATGCCGATCTGGCATCAAATACGATACACGTTACTAAAAATAGAACAACGTTTAACCTTTTTCACTCTCAGAAGATATTGAACACAATTAGGTCAAATTTGACAAACAGCATCCTGGCATTAAGACCTTTCAGTTACTTATAAATGATGTCAATCTGAAATCAAATATGGCCATTATTATAAAAGTAGAAAGCATTGTACTGTCTACTCGACACCCGACACCAACAGAATTGGACAAAATTTGACGGAAAGCACAGACGCACAAAGAGCTTTTAAATTTATACAGGTGATACTGATCCACAATAAAATATGGCAGTCATTACTAAAATAGAAACAAGAAAAGCCTCGTTTAATGAACTGTACCTTGAAAAAAAAAATGCCGCAAAACGGAGTTTGACCAACTTTGACAGAAACCATCGAGTCATATAGAAGCCTTTCAACACTGGACAAATTATACCAACGTGCTGTCAAATGTGGATAAAGATGCAAAACGGACATAAACCCCGAAACAGTTGTTTTGGATCAACAACGGAAAACTTTTTACCGAACGCATCTTACTGACTCGGATACTTGGACCAACTGCTCTTGTGTTTTGGCTGTTCAGCAAATTTCACCCATTTGAGCGATTTCAGGCTGACTGAGCCTGTTGTTCAGTTTTGGCAGCATGGCATTTTAAAGGATTATTTTATAATTTTAAATCTGAGTTAATATATTTCGTACTCGAATTAAGAACCTATGAGAAAAGAATCAAATTTAAAGTTGACAATTGAAAACTAATTGTTTAAACGCTCTTCCATTGCAATTTATTGCATAGACGACAAAAGATTTACCCAATTATAGTATTTTCATCACCGCGTAATATGTTGCTCACTGGGAAATCATCTGCTTATTAGAAATATCGTGCCTGACCAGTAATACAGTTATGACTGCATCGAGATTGTAGAATGCTGTTGACCCTTCTGGTCACCTGGGAATATAAGGGTTGTGTTTCATTCGGCAGAAGTGAAAACTTAGTACATATCGTTAAAGTGTGGGCAAGTTTAAGACTTTAGCTTACATTTTCAGTGATATTATACATTAACCCTGACTGGCATGATACACTAATCCTGATTGTCATGGTACACTAACCTGACTGTCACGATACACTAACCTGACTGTAATGATACACTAACCCTGATTGTCATGATACACTAACCCCGACTGTCATGATACACTAATCCTGATTGTCATGGTACAATAATCTGACTGTCATGATACACTAACCCTGACTGTCATGCAATGATGTAGAGACCAGTTTTTAAAAAAAATGCAATACCATTTTACTAATTTACTAGTCATTTGACTAAAATTATCGTTATTGTTCCTTTTTTTGAAAGCTGAATGACAAGCACGACAAAAGAATGTAATTATCAACCACTCTAATATGATGGAAACTACCACTAATCTCGCTGTATGCCATATCAAAATCTGCAAACTCTAACTATCGGCCAACAGATGTCAGTCAATCGTTGTTTATTCATACTTTCGATGTACCACAGACCTATTACAGTATGTCCAGGGCAAGGTACGATTACGTAATAACATCTGATTGGTTAGCTAGTCCGACTAAGAGGGCGTCTAATCGTTACTGTCAGACACCTGGATATTTTGCACCGCATAACATTTATAAATACAATTTATAATAAAGTCATTATTTTTCATTCAATATCAACCTAAAATATGCCTCTTACAATTTTGAAAAGAACAAAAAAAAAATAAAAAAATATAGCTGGTTAGAAAAAAAAAATGGTTTGATAATGATTGTCTCCGTTATTGCGATTTGTCAATTCTGAATGAAGCCTAATGAGCAATGGCCAAAGCAACGGGTGGTTTTTCTTCCTGCGTTGTCTGTCAGATGTATAGAATTTTATACAAAGAAAGAAAGGACGCCACACAGATGCTAATAGGGACAGTATACTCTTGAAGGTTTTACATGCCATAAATTCCATTACACTGTAAACGTCCATATTTTTACCAACCACTATAGTTTGAAAACTCAATTTTGCATAGTGTTCGGAACGAGATCTCATTGTTTTAACAGGATGTAAACTTCACAGAGGTTATATACTCGTCGACCCTGTCTTTCTCAGCCAAATTAAGAAGAACAAAAGCCATTTATAATTCACTGTTTACTTCCTAACCTTAAAGTTTAGATAATCGGCCATATCATTTACAGCTTAAATCATCTATGTTTTATTCATTAACTTCAGATAGAAGTTTTAGGGTCGTTAATCATAGAAATATGTACGCCCGTCAGGCCCGAGTGTGTAATTTTAATTATAATAATTGTTATCAAATAGTATAATTATACCACCCAGGTGGTCTAATGGTTAAAGCATCCGCGTCGGATGCGGGAGGTCGTGGGTTCGAATCCCGGCAAAGTCACACCAATGATTTATAAAAATGGTACTAAGCATTAAGAGACTGGTCGGCCTGATGTCAGGATATGTGACTGGATGGGACATCATGCTAGATGTCTGCGGCATGATGCCCTCAGTGCTAAACATCACCACAAACTGCCATAAACTGCCACACTGCAGACATTGTAGACAAATGACTGAAAAATTTTTAAAGCTACGTTAAAAATACAAATTACAAACACACATGCACACAAACACACACACAATTAATGCAATATATTACGTTAATTAATTTTAATTCAACTTAATAAAATAAATATTTAATTTAACGTAATAAAATAAATACGTACTTTCTTACTAACTTCCTAACTTACTTCCTTTCTTCTACTACTTTATTTGCTTCCTTTCTTATGTGCTTACTTGTTCGTATACTTCCTTACCCAGCGTACTTACTTATTTGCTTAATTATTTACTTGTTTCGCATATTCCACCATCCCATTTTTATTTTCTTTCTTATAAAGGCGAGAGATTACCATAAAAATTTATCACGTTCCACTCCCTCTTGATCCTTACATTCACCTGTTACCTTGTAAAAAAAATTGCTTTCATACATCGTTCATATACAATGTAATTTGTATTTTTTCCCCGCTTTGTACTACGAACTATAAGCTGTGCTTGTTCCTCAGTCCTGTGATTTTGCACTGTATGTTTTGTAATGAAAAGGTCTGCAGTATCGTAAACCAAAAGATTTACTTTCGCCACCCGTTGACGTCATCTACATGGTGGCAACTATTAGATATGACATGAAGTTAATACTGTAACAAACAGCCACCACTCTCTCTCTCTCTCTCTCTCTCTCTCTCTCTCTCTCTCTCTCTCTCCAGTGTCCAGTACGAGTGGGGTGTGGTAAGAGTCATTCGATTCCTTGTCTAATGAAAAAAATACAAAATGAAAAGGACAAAGTTGGTCATTTTAAGGAAACGATTAACGTTGTATGTAAAATCACAACCTCGCAGTAAAATTCACCCCCTCCTTTATTTTGTTTTCTCTCAATACGGTTTGGTTTGTTAAACCATTAAGCCATTCTAGGCTCAATGAGAATTGGTTGTAAAGAAAAGCAAACTCTTTCACTATGGATGTTTTGTGCTATGAAACCAGAGTGAAAGGGATAACTGAGTTGATCCATATAGAAATCGCATTTTTCTATTTTACAATAAAGTTTTTTCCTTAGTTGTCAGAACACATTTTATACATATCTTTGAAGTTTTTTTGATGATTTAATTACATATTAAAAACGACCAAGTGTTAAATAGTAAATAGGTAGTCAATACTGAATATATCTGAATCCAATACAGAGACTGGTTGATAAGATTACAGACTATCACTAAGAGTCTGTTAAGCTGTAATGTTCTCTAAAACTCAGTCGAGAACCCGACTGGTTAGGGGAATAATACTACATAGAATTTTCCGAACCGATCTATCCGGGATAACTGCCGATTTTCCTTTATTGTACGCATTGTTTGATATAAAAGACTAGATGGGACCATGGAATGTTCATAACAATAACTGATAGATCATTTTATGCGATATGGTAGTAAGTGGAGTTTGCTGTCTTTTTACGGTTACTTACATCTCCTTGAATGAACTACATCTTTATTGAAACTGATGCAGCGGGGAGAATCCTGTGTTTTCTAATAGCAACTACGATGATGATACAAATGTTGCACGAATAATGAGTATTGAAGGCTATCCTTTAACGCACGGTACTTGTACTCAGAAACTTCAGACGTTTGCTATCATTCAGGGAATGCCAATACGCAGTATAGTATGGAACCTTAAGTAAAAGTATACACGCCTTTTATGTAATTTAGTGCTCATGAAAAGTCGTCACTTGAAGTAACCAGACTTGGCTTTCTTATTTTGGGTCTATTTCCGGCGTCTTTACTTCAACACTTGTCACATCGTGTTTTTGCATGCTGTCTATGCACAGGTGGACAAGACATTTCTGTTTACAAAACGTTTGCATGGGCAGACAAAAGTACACGATGACGAGAAAGGAAAAAGAAAAAAAAAAAGAAAACTTCATTTAGAAGAAAGAACAAAGTGGGCTTAATCCAGGTTTCATGTTAACATGTTGGTGTTTTATTTTTATGCTTCATAAGATCAAAGCTAACAGGAATATTATAATGACATTTTATTCACGACACGTTATTTCCAAGAAAACGCTTTTCTTATGATAATTGGAAAATGTGCGACAGGTACATAATGATGATATTAGTTAAACATGTGAGGAGGAAATAAAGTCTTACTGAGAAATGGCAGATAAAATTTATGAAAATTAGACTTCTCTAAATACGCTTCTTGTGAAAAGGAGAAAGTAAATTTAATTTTGTAATTTTGTACTTGTAGTATTGTTATAAATTGGTTATGGTCTACATTGTGAAAAGTCAATACGTAGTCAATATATTTTGAACACCCTACGTATTACTGGTTAAGACTTTTAAAAAAAAAAAATTCTAGTTGGGGTCTCGAATAACGTCTAAAATCTTAATCGAGTTCCTGACTAGTCAAGGAATAATGCTCTGTGGAATTCCTGGAATATATCTCGGTGTCTATCTATTTTTTTATCCATCCTGATTTTATTCATATTTTCCTTTTTTAATGAAAGTCTTAAAATATCAAATGACTAGATCGATCATGCAATGTTCACTGCAATAGTCGATACATCGTATTATGCGATATTGTAATAAGCGGAGTTTGCTTTGCTTGTATAGATGCTAGCAGCCTTTTGAATAAACTACTTGCGTTTTCAAAGCGTTTTCTGACGGCAAATAGGAAGACAGGTTCAAGAAATAACACGCACCATTAGTAGTGACGGCAATACTTTTACCGTACTTGTATTAAGATAGTTCAGAGATTTCCTGTCATACAGTGAATGCAAAGACACCATTTAGAAGTAAACTTTATCTAAGACGTGGTGCCTTAGTTGACCGAGTTGTCTAAAGCGTTGCGCCTTTACCTATCGCTGCCATTTCACCTCTGTCTGCGTGGGTTCGAGTCTCAGGTTCGACCAAAACGGGTATGAGAAAAAGCTTGCCAGTAGCTTCCAGTGGGTCGGTAGTTCTTACCGAGGTTTTCCCAGGTCATTCCTCCACCTATTATACTGGCCCCATGAATACCCTATGCTGAAAAATGGCGATAAACCCACAACAACAACCTAATACGTCCAGACCTTTAATGCGTTCTAGTGCCTATTAAAAAAAATCGCCATGGAATTAAATTGTCCAACAGATGAATCACTTTGCCATTTTGGTTGACAGCCCCTCCTCCTCTTCTCATTCTCAACCCCAAATACCTAGTCACCCCATTACATCCTTTTCTTACCCGTGTGAGAAAAAACTATCTTGTCTTGTTTCGGGCTGGATATCTCGTGTCGCTTGTCTCAGTGTTATTGTAAGAGACACGTACACACGAATCACGAATTTCAGAATTATACAATTCATCAACCCACGCAGCTTGAGGGTTAAAATTAATGTAATGATGTAAAAAAATTAGGTCAATTATTGTTAACAAGTAAGAGCACTCATTTCTTAAAATGAAATAATAAACAAATGGGTGAGAAAAATTCACGACTGTAGGGTTTGGCACTGAGACAACGAAGTCTCATTCTCGCAGAGCCTCGCAAGGTACAAATAAAGTAACCCCTTGGTAGTGATTTACGTTTCTCCTTGACAAACCGAACATAGATCTTCTTACACTAGGTTTGTCTCTGGCGTTTTACTTAAAATCGTGTTATCGCATGTTGCCTGGGTTCGGCCGGTACACGATGACAAAAAAAAACTTTTTCATTAAAGAGTAAGAACAAAGTGGACTTAACTCTGTTTCATGTTAACATGTTGATGTTTTATGTTTCCTACAGAAGATCAAAGCTAACAGGAATATTGTAATTACATTTTAGTCATGAATCAGTATTTCTAAGAAATCGTTTTTCTTATGATAATTGGAAACTGCGCCACACTTAATTATAAAATATATTTTAAAATTAGACTTCTCTAAATATGTTAATTGTGAAAAGGAGATAATTACTTTAACTTTGTATTTGTTAAAAATGGATATAATTCTAGTCTGGCCAACACTGATGAATAGATGCAACGTTTGGCCATAAAGGCAACAACAATTGTCATTAATTTTATTAGGCTGTTTAGAATACTTAATATCAATTTGTCTTTCGATCCTTTTACTTTTTTGACAAAATAATGCTTTTATTTTGAACTTTTTATTGACTACCTTATTTTGTCATGTCGCAGAGGTTCGGTAAAATATGAGGTGACAATTATCTCGGTGGTCTAAATATCTGAAACAGTTTGATGAAAAATCAATCGCCATCATCATCATCATCGTCGTCGTCGTCGTCGTCATTGCCACTACATCGTCGTCATGCAATCTTCCTTCCTTCTCCTCCTCCTCATCATCATCACCATCATCATCGGTTGTCATCACTTATATCATCATCATAACCATCGTCTTTTTTTCGCCATATTCATTATTGCCATTAACATTGTCACCACTATCTCTATCATTTTTCCTCATTATCTATTTCCATTTTGTTTCCTTTTCTTCTTCCTATTCTTCTTCGTTATGGTCACCATCTTTAGCTTCCTCTTTTCATCGTCTTCGTAGTCATCGTTATCATTCTAGTCTTCGTCCTTTTTCATCATGGTCTTCTTCGTCTTTGTCGCATATTTCTTATTCGTTTTCTTAATCTTCTTTGCACATAAAGGCATTAAGTTTTAGCATAACTAGTTCATTTCAATAATATTAGCACATAATAAGAGCTACCACAAACAGGGGCAACAATTCCTTGTTCGTCTGTCGACGCTATTCAGCAATATATTTTTCCATGTTGACACTGTTTTGTTGACTTTATGTTTCGATAACCAAGCGTAAAATGGTGCGAAATTCTGAACTATCAGGAATTGGAAATTTTTTGTGGGCATGCGCATTGGAACTAAGGAAGGTAATTTTAAGCGCTACGATCAGTAACTCCATTGCAACCGTGAAACCCTCTATAGTAAAGTAAGCCAAGGAGACGATGAAATAGTGGACATTCGTCCTTTTCATCATAAAATGTACAAGCGATGTAGAACTAATTTGGCTATTTGCTGAACATTCGTAAATTTTAACATAGAGTTTACAGGTGGTGTAGAACTAATTCGGACATTTGGTATTAAAAGCTTTAAAGCATGTCAAATGAATTTTGGTTGCCTTGGATACGTATGTCTTCAGATGAAAATAAAGTGTGCACATGCCTATATAAATCAGGATGGGGATCTAGTAAAAATAGAAATTTGTCAAACAATATCATTTTTTGCATGGAGATGAAAATGTTTTTCCTAAAAGTTTTGTATGGACCAAAAATGATTGATTAAACACCGTAACTTGCGTGTAACAGCTTCTTACAGATTTAAATAATGAGTACAAAGGGGAAAAAATAACTGATACAAAAAACTCGATAAAAGCATAACCTGAATTCTGGTAAAAAAAAAAAAATCAAATATTTTCTTTTTGTAGCAAGTTAGCTTTATTAGAACTTTTCCTTGACTTAAAGGATGACTCAGACTGTCACGTGGTATCGATGAAATGAGTTGCTATATGATGATTAAACTTCGTATTTTCTATCAGAGTGTTCGACTGTCTTTTAGAAAACGATTAATTAATCTATGTTGCATTTTATGGTGAGTAAGCCTGGAAAGGTAATTTTTCGAATGATATTCATTCACCCAGTTATCAACGGCGACTCTTATTCTTTGTATCCTCATATTAGACTAGGTGTATCTTCTTATTGGAATCCGTGTATCCTTGTCTTGGACTCGTAGTATTCGACAGCTGACAATCGAAATCATCTCCATATTTATCAATCCCATTACAAGTTATCTGTCTTCATTTCTGAGACCTGTATCAATTACTTAAGAATCGGAAGGGACGCAGCCACGAGCAAAAAAAAAAAGAATCCATTTTACGGTATGGATAATTTCTTTTGCACTCCAATCTTTTGTTTCTTTTTTTTTTCCTCAATAAGCCACACACAGGCTCTGAGATACTATCATATGACGGTTTAAACTCATTGACAAAAGCCACGTTTTACATCTTTGGGGCCGAGGTTGCCAATAAGTTCTATATTGTCGAACTACTTAACACCATCCGGATTCTATTGACATACGCAGCCTCTGAATAACGTTGTTGGTCCATGTAACCTCTTGGGGTGAAGACCGGAACTTCATGTATCTCCAGCCGACTCTCTCATTCCTTTCGAATCTCTTGAATTACAGATTCGTGTAGCTGATACCTTATAATTCACTTACAAAAAATGCATTATGGCATGCAAGAGACAAAATCAGCGGCACGTTAAAGGGGACGCCCCAGTATTTGACAATAGTGAAGGTGGTGTGAATTGTTCAGAACTATCGCTTACACCAAATAATGAGGCCCAAAACTGTTGTCGTTTGAAATGTTTTAATGTGAAAGTCGCGACGTAAAAGCCATCTTGATGTAGATAAGCTTTACATAACGACGTCTCCATATGATTATCGACTTAAACTGTTGAAATATAAACAGCGTAAATACATAATTATCGTATAAATCAAAGTTTAAAAAAATCCATTTGTTTGATTTTAATTGCAGATTTTCACTCAATAAGATTTTAGACGACTTTATATTAAAAGAGATAGTCGGTCAACGGTATTTGCTATGTTTATCCGAATGTCAGTCTTTCTTGGCATGAACATTATCCGCGATGGCGCCAGGTGATGTCATTCAATGTTCGGCGAAAAATGGACTTAATTAAAGGTAAACCAGGATCAAAATACAGGTATTTTAGTCTGTAAACATTACTTACCCATGATCTATGGTGGACTATTGAGAACTTTTTTTCTTGATGTTGAAGGTTTACAAGAATTGTCATTTAACTTGGAACATCTACTTAAATACTGGTACATATAGGACTCATAATTTACAACTATTTATGAATGAAAACCGAAATTGACAGGCATATACTTCTTCCTTGTAGTACATACTGACAAAGAAAGCCATCGATATATATATATATATATATATATATATATATATATATATATATATATATATATATATATATATATATATATTCAAGGACAAATATAAAATTAGGAAATATAATCTCAACCAGTAATATCACTGAAGAAACCGCCAAATTTTGTCACCACAGACGTAAATTGTAATTCAGAATACACATTTAATACGTGTATTATACCCTGTGCATTTTCAGGAGTTCTTAATGAAAATATTCATATGATCAGTTGATAAAACAAAATCAAAGAATTTACAAATGGTGAGACTAACTGTTATAGTTTATATGCATTTTGTGTAGCACTAAAAAATCTTCAAAAGAAAGAATAGTGAATACCAATGTATCCCTAAAACGACACCAAAACTCTCACTGATACAAGAATACTCTCCTTGTCCCAGTCTATATAGTTTTCTACAAAGTGATACACGACACAAAAGCTCTCCTTGTCCCAGTCTATATAGTTTTCTACAAAGTGATACACGACACAAAAGCTCTCCTTGTCCCAGTCTATATAGTTTTCTACAAAGTGATACACGACATAAAAGCTCATTTTGACCCAATATATAGTTTTCTACAAAGAGGTTCACGAGACGAAAGCTCTCCTTGTCCCAGTCTATATAGTTTTCTACAAAGTGATACACGACACAAAAGCTCATTTTGACCCAATATATAGTTTTCTACAAAGAGGTTCACGAGACGAAAGCTCTCCTTGACCCAGTCTGTATAGTTTTCTACAAAGGGATGCACGGCACGAAAACTCTCTACGTGAGATGCACGTATGTGGAAGACAGTGGAATGTATGTCAGACAGTATTTCTATATGAGCAGAAAATTATATACTTAATTCGGTACCATAATTTGTATTTGTTTTTTTGCTACACACTGAGGGTATATTTCCTATTTATTGACGAAATTTCTCTCATGCATTTGCAGTGTAGGGAAACATGACCTTACGTCACATTCACTACTGTCTGCATCCTTTCCTTCATCCACGCTTATCTTGTTTGTGGTCTGCTACTGATGCAGTAAGCAGGTTGTTCATACTGGCATCCACTTTCCATCTTCTGCCTGCCCTTACCTCACCCATAATCAATCGTCCATCCTAGAACACGCCTCGTTTAGCACGATCTTGCAAACAAAATTGCACGTTGGTTCGGTCTGTATGCATTCCATTCTTTAAAACCAGTTATTTCATATGTAATCAACATTTACTGATTCGATGTTTTACCATACATAGGTACCACAAACCATTGCAATGCAGACACTTTTTATTGATAATTTATTCTGATAACGACTAGAGACGAATGTATATTTTATTTCATAAAATGATTCTATATATTCTATGATGTCTTTTTTATGTTTAGTGAAGGCTGAATCATTGTGAAAGTGTTTGAACAGCTTTGTCGGAACTTGCAGGGATTGGTATGCATTTATCCATCGTAAAGGCAATCGACATCACACATAGATGTTTCGATTCTGAATAACTAAAATATAAACAAAATCAGGTTTCACTGTTAAAATAACTACCTTTGAACAGTACCCTTTTACTTCATCAACCACGCGAAGGAAAATGCGATTATCAAAAATGCGATTATCAAACTCCCTATGAAGCTGGGTGGGCGAAAGGAATTCAGTGTTATTTCAAGGAATGTTGTAATTGTCTTTTGACTCAGCCTTGCGGGTATATGCGTATATGGGAGAAAAAAAAAAGGGAAAACATCTCCTTTTTAATACTTGATCAAAGAAATAAAACTGCTACAAGAACAAAGTAGTGGTTTCGCGTACAAAATGACAAACAATCCTTTTTTTTCCAGGAAATGCAAGAGGAATAACATCCAAAATTGCCTCCATTACTTGATTTCCAGTGTCACAGGTCTCTGAGATCAAAATCAATATGAGAGCTTTGAAGTTAGCTATTAAATGTTTTTTTGTGCTGATTAGTGATCATCATATCTGGTATTTTTGTCTGGTGTTAATGTCATCTTTAAACTTTCTGTTTTATATTTTGACCAGTCCCCACAAGGAGATGGATTTTAAATGCTGTATTTTTTAGCCTTGTCCAGTGTGTGAGCATGGTCGGATGTTATATCGTATGCTCGACTTGTGTTCTTCCCTCAAAATTTCCACTACTTGAGTTAGACGGCAGCGTCTTGGTTCTTGGTCAAATGGAGGAGAATTATCTCTGATATGAATAGAAATATAGTGAGTGAGTGAGTTGGATTTTTAACGTAGCTTTAACAATTTTTCAGTCATATCACTACGATGTCTGCAGTGTGGCAGCTTATAGTGATGCCTAGCACTGGGGCATGATGGCGTAGACATGTAGGATGATGTCTCACCCAGTCACATTATCCTGACACCAGGCTGACCAGTCCTAACACCAACCTCTTAATGCTGAGCGCCTAGCGAGGCAATTGTTTGTACCATTTTGATAAGTCTTTGGTATGGCCGGCCGGGGCTCGAGCCCGCAACCTCAGCATTAAGAGGTGAGTGTTAGGACTGGATAATGTGACTTTATGGGACAAGATGCTATATGTCTGCGGCATGATGCCACAGTGATAGACATCACTATAAACTGTCACACTGCAGACATCGTAACGATATGACAGACAGGTTTTTTAAAGCAACGTTAAAAATCTATAAAAAAAAAACACCCACCCACCCCATAGCTGTTGCTTATTCGAAATACATGTGTAAAATCCATTGAATGAATTAGGTTGATAGATTTAGTGAAGACCTTTTTTATTCTAACAAGGAGTTTTATGTTAAATAAAAATAGAGAGGTGATACATGCTTTTGCGTTGCTTTAAACTATGTCGTAGATACAAAAACAAGAACATAATTTTTGTCACGATGTTTTGTGGTCGGAAAGAAAAAAGCATCCAGGATCGGATAGATTCTTGTAAGTGAAGCAATGTGTGGTAACATAGTTGATCACTTAAGAGCAATGAGAAAACTGTTTGCAAATGGCTTCCAAAGAAATTCATCGCAATTTAATAATATAATTTGATAAGAACACCTATATCTAAAAAATGTAGATAAATATGTGATCTGGAAAGGTTAGAAGTTATTATGATGCATTTATTTAGAACATCAAATACATTGATCACTGATAAGACGATTATGCCATTAGAGGACCTACTTACTGCTCCAGTTAAGGTCAGTAGAACCTCTTGAATGCACGAAAAGTAACCAATTTAGTGACTCTGAAAACTATTCATGAAGCGAGATTCTATATATAATTTTTATATGCCTGTACATATTTGGGCATGACGCAACTCGAAATCATGTTAAATCTTCTACACGTTCATATTTTTTTTTTAAGTGGGAAAGGGGGTTAATGGCATTTTTAACATATTGGTTATATCAAGCCGAGGAAATGGGAGCTAGGTGCCTTTCCCAAGGACACGCCGAGGCAGCCGACCTTTGGATTACGACTATAGTGAACTCACTCGAATGTCAATGTTAATGTTACTATGATTAGATATATAACTTAAAAAAAATCTGGTGAAATAAAACACATGCTGGATGTCTCAAAAACTCAGCGAAATGATGTTTTAAAACTGGTTAATGTCAGCGATAGTGTAGCTTAAATTTCTGAAATTTTATCTTGCGAGTCATCGATACATGATAAACAGATCTAACGTCAGACACGGAAAGTACGAAGCGTTCCATTCCCATATGTATGTATTAGGGTTTAACGGCACGTCAGCACAATACTGGCTATTCGCAATCAATTAAAAGTACAGATTCCCATAAGGAGTGGATGGTTACATTTTCTACGAATAGCGCACAAAGGAAAACCAAAATAGGTAACTTATGTAAACAGTTTTATTACCAATATATATATATATATATATATATATATATATATATATATATATATATATATATATATATATATATATATATATATATATATATATAATGTGAAACATGTATATATGTATGTATGTGAAATTATATGGCATATAAAGAATCTTTCTGAATTAGAATTCACAGGGTATTTGAGACAGATTGTTCCTAAGAGAACTAATATACGAATTATTTTCACGAACACATTAATCTAGTAAAACTAATGTACACAGAAATAAATAAGCAACTTGTTTGAACAAAAATAATAAAGTGTTTTATTTATATCTATTTATCTATTTTCATTTTTAAACATATTTTCGTACACCGTTTGAAAATCCCACTAAAAGAACACCGCCATCCCCCCCACCATAACAGATGAACCAACAAAAATGAACAATACATTTTGAATACGTTAATTCATGTTTAACTACACTGCAGTTTCATTACAATTTTCTACTGAGAGTTTTTATTATATATCATCATGTGCAGGCCTGGCCCTATAGCAAGGTTAACGAGGCAACCACCTTGGGCCCCGCGCTTCTCCGCAATGCAATTTATTTGCTTGGGGCCCCGCGCTCATCGCATGCTGCCTTGGGCCCCGCACATCCTAATGCCGGGTCTGGCCATGTGAATGGTTTTAGTGATTTTAGAATATTTGTGAAGTAAAAACTACAAAGGGAAAGAAGGAAGATAAAAAAAACCTCTACAAGGTTGAAATGTACTTTAAAACAAACAAACGAATACAAACAGTTTCATAAAAGAGCTGAGGAATTCTCCAAATTTTCCAAAGGAAATGAATGGAGATCTTTACAAAGGAATTCAATATAACAGAACTGTATTCATATCCAGATAGTCAACAAAAGGTAAGTGCGAATTTCGGTATGAAACACAAAGCACTAAGGAAAATAGTTCAGAGTTACACTTTGAAGAAGAGAATTTGAGATGTTTTGTGTAACCGGGCCCAGGTTTTTTTTAAAACTAGGGTCTTTGTACAAGTGGCAGAGGAAGTGATCCTGCGAATGATACTGCAGATTTAGGTCTCTACTGCGGGCAGCTCTGTTTCACAGGATGTCCCGGATGAGAAATCAAAGAAGCGCGCGCCAAATTTATCCCAGATAAATCATTACCGTTTAATACGAGTCGCGTGATCTGAGATTACGATAATACTTCTGATTCTTCCAAAGTGTTAATTTAAAACTCTCTGTCTATACCAGATTTGTTATCTGATGGACTGAAGTATTTACAAATAGATATTGTTCTAATCTAACACGTTGATTCAAATATTGCATATGGTATCCTATTTCATAACTGTGTAACAGCTTTGACATTGCACGCGATACATATGCTTAATCCGTTTCCGTTTCTCGTCGGCTGCGCAGTTACACATTGATGGTATTGTACTATATAAACTACACGGGCAAAGGAGAAATTAAACTGGTGGGTCAAATACGGTTTCTCATATCTAAGCATGAAATCAACGAGGACATTGATAATGTATCTCTCACGTCTGAGCCAAATGAATGACTATCTCAGGTAACTTTAACTTGATATGCAGTGAATCCAAAAGGTTACACGAAGCAACAAAAGTTGAAAACATACAAATATATGCATACAAATATATGTATCAATTCAGTTAAGACACAAATGCAGTTCGCGGCATTATGATTAATCTTATCGCCGATTCTTTCTGTTTTGCCGATTTCCAAAAGAAAACAGCAGTCATTTTCTTTTTGAATGCAAGATTATTTAGTAACTCAAGAAATTATCTATATCAGAGACTATCAGTAATGAATATTAATATTGATTCTGATACAGTTTTGCTTGGCAACGAGCTTTACACAACAGAAAACAATTGCTACAAAAGGAAGTGTTGAAATTTGTAATAAACATTTAAAAGAGTCACAAAATGTGATTATTTATTGTTCCTTTATGTCTCCAGTTAAAATTTTACCGCCCGGACCAAGCCCAAAACTATCCCTTCAGTTTTTCTCTTTCCTTCTTTTATTTTCTTCATCCCCTCATTTTTTAAGCATACATACATACATACATACATACATACATACATACATACATATTTGTGATATTCTTTGGCAATAAAATATGTTTAAGCCATATTTTGTGATAATAAATTTATTGTCAAATTTTTCTTGATTTGAAAGAATTAACGATTACATTTTACATATCGGTTGCTTAGTACTACGAATACTACCAGAAAAGTATCAAAATGGCGGTTTCATGACAAGAGCTATCGGTATGTAATTTTAACAAGGCCCAAAGAGACTGTGACGGATTTACCTTTTCCGAGCTACTATTTTTCCAGGAAATTGTTTCGACCATATGTCTAATACTCATAGAAGCTCTTTCGAGAACGTGTCTAATACTCATAGAAGCTCTTTCGAGAACGTGTCTAATACTCATAGAAGCTCTTTCGACCACGTGTCTAATACTCATAGAAGCTCTTTCGACCACGTGTCTAATACTCATAGAAGCATTTTCTACCACGTGTATGATGTTCATAGTAGCTCTTTCGACCACATATCTAATACTGATGGAAGCTCTTTCGACCACAAGCATAATACTCATAGAAGCTCTTTCGACCACAAGCATAATACCCATAGAAGAGTCCTGTTCTGAAGAGGTCTGTGCTGGCTGTAAATAAGATTTATCCATCTCTCTTCCTCTCTCTTTCAGCAGCAACAGTAGTAGTAGCAGCTGACAATTCATTTTTGTAAGCTCGCCACGATCTCATCCAAATGAAATAAATATACAGTCTGCCAATAATTGCCAATGGCTAATGATATTTACATAAATCTATTTCATTGTAATACCGAAATTTATGTATGTGAAATTTCATCATATATGAATTTTTGTCTCCAGTCAAGTACAACGATGTCGACAATAATGACAGAGATTAGCTCTCTAATGACAGTCTCGTTTTTCTGTTGGTTTTGTTTCCTACTAGAACATTAGTATAAGAAGTAAACGTTTGGGTGTATAAAATTTACGATTGTATTAGTCTCTAATGATTTCATGTCTATAAATAATTATTTTACAGGAACTGTGTTTCTTTTGTCATACTGGTTCCTGTTGTCAAACCGGTTTTGCAGAGTAGCTTTTCCTTTGGCAGTTCTTCTCCGCACCTCCTCCTCTAGGTTTTAACTTTCTCAAAGGAAATTCTACTTTAGATCTACAGTCATTTTTCCACAGGAAACGAACTACTCTGAGGAAATGGCTCTCTGACACGTCAAAAATGTATTTATTTTTTGTAAATCGTTTAGTGAACTCGATCGTTCGATAATGCAAAATTGCATGAGATAACAAATTCGACAAATGCCATCTCTTTCAATCTATCAACTTAATTTGTCATTTAAACGTATAAATGCTAATTTATTTATCTTTCAGAAAACGATTTTCTTACAGCATGTACACCGGTTTGCGATCGTTAGTATACAAATAAAACTACTGAAATATAATCAACTTCTCGAAAACCATCATTCTTTGAAGGACACTTGAGTTGTCTGGATCGAAGTCAACAGGCAGAGCTAAAGTACATATCAATTGCTAGTATCACAACTGATGTAACTCTAAATCTGTCACTAAACCAATACATATAGACAAATATCTGCAAATTTATTTATTTATTTACTTATTTTCTGTTGTGGAGACGGTGAAGCCATGCAGCCGGTAACGATTTTACTTACCCTACAAAAAATGACATCAGTTAATATTTGTCTGGAATGTTGGATTGTATAACAAAGACAGAAGAAGATTATATTTATTTCCCATCATTTACTTCTTGTGTGCAATATCTGATATATAATGTCGATTTTTGTTTCACAAAGTTCTGACTGTTCATTTGTCTCCTCTAAACCAAACAAGTTAACCTTTCCGTCTTCTTGTAAACTCGATTTTGTTTATCGTTTTAGTCTTCTTGTAAACTCGATTTTTTTATCGTTTTATTCTTTATGTAAACCGACCTCTTTCGGATAGTATGCAACTTTAAGCACAGGATAGATTGGTAAGTGTTTGTCATCGTCCTAATCTGTCCTGATTATGAATACAGCATCTGTCTCCATATATCTTTCTTTGACAAGACTCTCGACGCCTTGAATGGTCACATTTTTAAATTGGCTATCCATTTTTCCCTCTTAACGTTGATCGAATTTAAAGGAAGTTCTTATCCCCGGGGATGGTGTGCTTGATCATATAAATACACTTGGTTGCAACTATGCACAAGATGTGAGTCTATGCTCTGCATTTGTCCGTGATACAATTCTGTTTCGTTCTTCAAAAGAAAGTGTCTTGTTTTTTCTAGGACAACGTCAATAAGTCTGATACTATTTCCGTACGATGACCAAGGAAACCGGAATTTTCGGACAGTTGTCTCCTTCTGAACTCTAAAATCTCCTTGCTATAACTCTGAATAAAATGTTCACACATACAGAACGCACAAAGTTTATTGATCTCATTTCACTCGCGCTGGTGGAGGGTACTGGGGTATGAAGCGCCGTAACGGACAAAAGCTGGTCCAATCAGAACATTGCCGCTGAAATTTTAATGTCATACGTCCAGAATTCCAATTTCATGTGTTGTATCAAAAATGCTTGTCCTTAAAGTTCCATTTTCTAGGTCGAGATTTTAGATTGTATCTGTTGAATTAAACAGTAGTGGTTGACAGTTATATTTTCTATGTCGAGGTTTTAGATTGTGTCGTTTGAATTACACGGCGGTAGTTGAAATTTCAATTTCAATGTCATACGTCGAGAATTCCTAATTTACGTATTGGTTCAAATAGTTTATGTTGAAAGTTCCATTTCATATGTTGATTATTTAGATTTCATCTGTTGAATTACTCAGCGCTGGTTGAAAATTGTATGTCCAATGTTTATTTTTAGATGGTATCTTCTGAATTACACGGCGGTTGTTGAAATTTTATTGTCATATGTCGAGAGTTTCAGTTTAACATGTTGAATCACATTGATTGTGCTGAAAGTTCCATTTCATACCCTGAGTTTTCAGATTGTATCTGTTGAATTACACAGCGGTGGTTGGACATTTTATTGTGCTTGTCAGAATTGTTATTTTTATATGGTGAAATGATGTGTTGGTGTAAAAAGTAACATTACACATTGTCCACTTTATCAATTCCAAATAATATCGAGTATTAAGCTACATCATTCGTGTATTCAATTATGAGGCGCCATTACATTTCATGCATTTACAGTTTGAAAGTTACCATTCACAGGTCGAGAATTACTATGAATTTCTTCGCTAGAGGTCGCTCTCGTGAACGGACTGCGTTATTTTTAAACAAAGGGGCTGCTTCTCGTTGCTGTGAAATTCAACAGACGAAATCTAATTTCTCGCTATATGAAATGGAACTTTCATTGCAAACAATTGCATACAACGTGTGAATTAGGAATTCTCAACATATAATATTGAAATTTCAACCACCGCATTGTAATTCAAAATATACGCTGTAAAACGTCGACATAGGAAATAGAACTTTAAACCACCACTATATAATTCAACATATAAAATCTAAAATCTCGATCTAGAAAATGGAACTTTCAGGACATGCAATCTGATCCAACACGTCATATTGGATTTCTTGACATATGACATCGAAATTTCAACTACAACTTTCTCATTAGACCAGCTTTTGTCCGCTACGACGCCTAATACTGTGGAGTATAGTTTAGTGAACTTCACCCTAGAAATCCCTTCGTAAGATGTAATTCTTTCACCAAGTGTAACTTTCAATCAGCTCCTCTTCAAGAGTGGATTCTGCCAGGCCAGTACGTGGGCTGTCTCTACATTCTTAAAGAACAGTAACATCATCGACTTTAAATGAGTGTGTGATTTGGATTTCTAACGTAGCTTTAACAATGTTTCAGTCATATCGCTACGATCTCTGCAGTGTGGCAGTTTATAGTGATGTCTAGCACTGGGGCATCATGCAACAGACTTGTAGCATGATGTCCCACCCAGTCACATGATCCTGACACTAGGCCGACCAGTCCTGACACTCTTAATACTGAGCGCATAGCGAGGCAATTGTTAGTACCATTTTGATAAGTCTTTGGTAAGGCTCGGCCGGGGTCCGAACTCTCGACCTCCCGCATCCGAGGCTGATGCTCTAACCACTAGGCCACAGGAGCGGTAGGCCATAAATGAATTCAGTCTATTACCCAACTGCACATTATATCTCAGGCCTGATTACACCTGTAAACCATGGAAATTACCACTGTGCAGTTGGGTGTACTTAATGGGATACCACCAAGAGCAGTGGAAAGTGTTAGTACACTTTATGTGTACTGTAACAGCGATATTTAAGAAAGTTTCTTGATGGTAGCAGCGAGAAATGCTTTGGCATTTCCGTTTAAATCTGAAAATTAAACCAAGCAGTTATTA
>JAECUM010016343.1:0-138348 GCA_016617855.1 Megalonaias nervosa
GTTTCTAATGCTTTAGATGCATCATCACACTTAGGATCCCAATTGTCAGTGTCTTTCATATATTGTATTGCTTTCTTAAAAGATTCCAATGATATCTCAGATTTCATTATAACATTAGGAAGATTTTTCATTTTTAATGAGACCCCATCCTGAACCAGCAAATCATGTACATGATACTTCTCTACACAAATAGCAGTTTCTAATGCTTTAGATGCATCATCACATTTAGGATCCCAATTGTCAGTGTCTTTCATATATTGTATTGCTTTCTTAAAAGCCTCCAATGATTTCTCAGATATCTTTATAATTCCAGGAAGATTTTTCATTTTTAATGAGACCCCATCCTGAACCAGCAAATCACGTACATCATACTTCTCTACACAAATAGCAGTTTCTAATGCTTTAGATGCATCATCACACTTAGGATCCCAATTGTCAGTGTCTTTCATATATTGTATTGCTTTCTTAAAAGACTCCAATGAGTCTATCTTTATAATTCCAGGAAGATTTTTCATTTTTAATGTGACCCCATCCTGAACCAGCAGATCATATACATCATACTTCTGTTTACAAATAGCAGTTTCTAATGCTTTAGATGCATCATCACAATGGGGATCCCATGTACCAGTGTCTTTCAGATCTTGTATCACTCTGAAAGCAGCCTGCTGTGAACTAAATTCTAATACATCAACAAGCATGCACAGTACTACTTTTACTTCATTCTTCATTAGATAATCTGCCATATCAAATTTCTCATTGCAGTAGCTTATGCACAGTGCTGTAGAATATGGAGGTATGTTTTGTTTAAAAAAAGGATTATTGAAACGACACAATAAATAACCAAATTTTATATCAGTCCCTTCTTGCTTCCTATCTGGATTCCACTTATTATGACATCTCAAATGTTCCACCACCTTCTTTAAAACATTCATATCTCCATGTTTAACAACTTCTACTACATGCCATGTATCCAGTATGATCCCTTCCTTTAATAAAACCTCAATCAGGCTCTGGTTTCCTGATATATAGGCTCTATACAATGCATCTTTGGCTTCCTTACATTCTGGATGGAAAACCTGATTCTTCTTTAAGGTCTCCAGGATAGTCTTAACTCTTTGGAGGTCACCATGTCTGGCAGCATTACAAAGACTTTCCTGTGTATAACAGGCCTTCATAGTAATTAGTTTGTCTGCAATCTCAAAATGGTGGTAATAGAGAGCTAATTGCAACAGATTCTGCTTCTCTTCACACTGCCAACAGTCAGAGGTGTTTTTATTATGTGCACATGCCAAGAATTCCAAGAGGCCACTATACACTGAACTCACTACATCCTTGTCACTTTGTAATATAAATTGCATAAATGTGTTACACTCCCCTTCTAATAAACCATTAGCATTCGGGTATTCATTACCCGCCATAAAAAAATCCTTTGTACTATTACTTTTGTGCAACTCATATTTCAATTTCATCAAAAAATCATGGTTTTGGAGAGCTGAATGTTTCACAACACTCCTTACATGTCCTTTCTTTACAACATCATGAACCATCCTCTCTGCCAGAAGTCCATACACAGCTACAGGTATAAACACATTCTCTGAAGTACCGTCCTTGTCTTCTGCTGTGTATGTCCTCTGATATAAATATTCTGAGTCACCATATTTTACAGCCATCTCTAGACAACGACTCCAAAGAATATGTCCTACAGCCTCACTGACAGTAGCATGAGTGAACCTGATGCTGGGTTTTTTAACTAAATGCTTCAAACTGATATTATACAACATGGACTTCACAACATACAACCCTAAAAACTTGTCATAAGCATCCCTCAGTAATGTGATGGATGCCTGCTTTTCTGAAATATCCAGATTGGAAGCCAGTTCCATCAATAAGTGTTTGCTGGATTCAGGCATTGTTTCAGATGATAAATTCTCCTCCAATATTTCACCATTACAAAAAAGAAAAGCCAAAGATAGGAATCTTGTAGCCTCTAATTCAGTGATATTTGCAACAAAGAATTTCTTTGGAGATCTGAAGAACTCAGATCCTTTATCAAATGACTTACTATCCCCTGCAAACAGTGAACAGCACTGGGGAAATCCAATCAACCCACCAAAATTAGCTATGCATACTTCTTTTTCATCTTCTTTCATGTTTCTTTTATGTCTAGTAAGTTCTCTATTCAAAATGCTCATCTTCTCTGGATTTGTTAGTTGTTCTGAAGACAGTGTCAGTGACAAATCTTCAGAAAAGAGTTTGAGGAGTTGTAACTTGGAGTAAGCCTTTGATAGTACATCAGCTCTGGTGGTAACAATGACCTGTATCTTTCCTGCATCAACATGTTCCTGTATGGTAGGTAGATATACCATCCACTCCTGCAAACGGCCTGGATCAAAGTCATATCGTCCAAATACATCCTCCAGCACAACAATGGCTACCCAATCTGTGTCCACTTTCTCCCACTGTCTTGGACGATTAAGCACCACACATTTATATCTAAACATTTCATTATCTATTAGGTGAAGAGACATGGTTGTCTTGCCTTCTCCAGGGTTCCCTTTGATAACAATAGATCTTTTCTCTGCTAGCAGTTTCTTAGCTTCCTCTGCTTGTTTTGTTGGAATGAATTCTAGCTTTTTATGTGCATCAAGCTTGTCCTCTGTCTGAGCTGTTAGAAGAAAGATTAAATGAAAATACAATAAAGAATGTGTCAAAATGAACTTTCTTAGGATAAAAACTAAAGCTACTCTCAAAGCAAATCTCCATGCTCTTTAATACATGTTCTACATACCCCAATACCCTTCCAACACCTCATTCTAAAATTGTGACCCATGGGATTTAACCCAAAGTCCATTACATAAACCTGTTCTAACAGAGTTATATTATCCAAGATAAAATCTAATGCATTCTTAAAACATTAACCTCCATATAACAGAGACCTGTATGCTACACTGTTTTATACAAAGGTTTCTCTCTCACACAGGTTTCACTGTATTATGTGTCCTCTTTCACTTTCTCCCAATGTGTTGGATAATTAAGCACCAAACTTTTATCTCTATATATTTCATTACCTATCAGACATTTTAGTTATCTTGCCTTTAGTGGAAGATCCTGGTATGCTAAAATAATAGTATTTATGTGCAATAGCTACTGAATAATCATATAAATCCAAATATTTTAAAAGATTGCAGATTATTATCTGGTAATTCTTAATCATTACTATTTACTCAGTCAAACAAAGAGACGGGCATGCAAGAGTTCATAAATGTTTTATATTTTATTAAGGGTGTTGGAGAAAAATAATTAAGATTTATGTGACATTGGTCATTACACAATGTATTTTGACCACATGACTTCCAATGAGCACAGCTGAAAATATACACTGTAATTAATTTTATTCAATAGGAGTACCTATATTGCAGCATTGTAGCTTCATACAGAAACACATATTTAATCAACTGTCATTAAAACAAGGAATTTATTCTTTTAGTTTCTAAAACATCACCAACAAATAATAGATGAAAACATTTCAAAATAATTTTGACACAACCTCAATAAATGTGCATGTGTTTTCATACCATAGTGTTCATATTTTCAAACCAATGTGTTCATCTTTACAAACCACAGTTGTTGCTGATGTTACCGAGTAGCGACTGCAATTTGACAACTACATGTTTTGGGGGTTGATTCTGAACAAAATCTGGATCTTTTGGGCTTTCTCAAATTTTTTAAATGTTTGAAAACTAAACAAAAAATGAACTATTTGTTCTAGTGGATCTTGAGTAACTATTTATGCCTATTTGTAATTACAACACTGTAATCTAAATACTCCAATCAGTTGGAATTAATTACAACGTATAGCTTCTGCTGTTCTCATTGGAAGTCATGTGCCATTATAAATACACAGTGTAATGACCAAGAAGGACACTTAAATCTTAATCATTAATAAAACAGGTCCAATTTGGAAAGAAACAACTTCACATCTAATTTTATTACATTATGAACATGTAATCAAAGTACAAGGAGTAAAATTCTTCATTTATTCAAACTATATGCAAATGTTGTGTCTTAGTTTTTAAAATCATTTACAGTAGCACTTGTCTTGAAAGACCAATGTTTTGGTAGACCAACTGTACTAAGACCAGACTGTTGATGCACAGATCAACAATATTACACCCATTTTAAGAGACCACTTTAGGTTGACTGAAGGGGTGATCTCTCAAACCTGGTTCAACATAAATAAAAACTGAATATTTACAGTCGTTTCACAATACCAATACACAGGTGACAAATGTAAACCGAAAATCTACTGTTAACCATATATGGTCAATACACAGGTGATTAAGGTAAGCAGCACATGTATTGTTGATGTTAGAATGTTGGATTAAAGTCTGCTTTGAAACATTTTGCAACCCATGTGTTAAATGATTCTCCTACTTTTCAGTGCAATGGCCCGAGCCCATCTAAAACAGAAATACGAATACTGTGCATGGATATAATGATCACAGTAAAAACAATAGAAAACTAAAAATTGGCCCATTGATGTTGAAATTGCATAGGAATATGTCTCATGAATTATACAACAACGTATATACAAAATAAAGCAATATACTTCTTTACACGTGATGGTCCATCAACAAACACTTTAATTGACTAAACTCTGGAGCTGAAAGAACTGATAGGCATTGGGAATTCACCGATACCCCAAAGGTTTAAACTGTTGGATGCCTAATTGCATTACATGCTAGAAAATTCCAGACATAAAATCTGTTCCTTGATCCAGTTGGACAGATTTGGGAAGGCCAAAATGTGTAAAAAAAAAAAAAAAAAACCTTATCAAAGCTTATACATGTACTATAACTTTAGTACTAATATTCCTCAATGGAAAAATCTCTGGAAATCTTGTGCATGCACACATAACAAAGATTGGTTGACTGACATGGTCTCAGGTACAGGACTGACACAGTCTACCATTATTCTACTAAATGGTTCGTCAAACACAGGAACAGGTTGTTGATTAGCCTTATATATTCTGATTAGGTTTTCCTACCATTTGAGAAATGTGATAAGCTCTACAGTATTCAGAAGCACAACGTTTAATTTTAGGCAAATAAAAATAATTTAAGATCATGTGACAAGTCTTACTGACTCCCCAATGATCAGCCAAGGGAGTTGCATGGGCTGGACAATTTCCTGTCTTTATGACTTGAGAAGAACAATTTGGTAGCTCTTAAGAAGAACAATTTGATAGCTTACTGACCAAGTCAGCAGTGGGTATTTCAGGTGGTCTCCAATTTCTCATAAGGACACCATTTTCCACCAAATAGCAAGCTGGTACTTGTGTGGCTTCAGTTTCACTAATAACCTTCTGAAACAAACAGAAGATCTCAGGATCTTGTTCCTGTTTGACGAGTGAATGTCTTGTTACCCTGATTAGAACTGAGAACAAGTAGTAAAAAGACGATCACTGTGATCAATTCCTCTTGATTAATCAATACCAATAGTAAAAGTGACCTCATCAAAAGGCTGACCAATAAATGTGTCAGCTAAAGGAATAATATCATGATCAGCATCATTCTCAAGAGTTCTCTTTGTCACAGCTCTAATAACTGTCCAAGCTGGGTATAAACCAGCAATTTCAATTACAATAGGATCGACTTTATGATCCAAACAAGGCTTGTCAATTATGAGTGGATTAACCACAATCTTTTCTACAGCTAAGTCATTACATTGTAATAAATGAATACTCTCAATGGGCCAAGATTCCATCGTTCCTATAGTCATAGCTCCTGAGACTAAGTCTGATGACAAATTAACACAAAGGAGAGGAACATTAACAAAGCTACATTCTACTCCCTGACTAAGAACACTTCATTAACAAGTGATATAGATCCTTTCAACATGAACAGTTTGTGATTCTCCATCATAAAATTAGTCTGCGGTTTGTTAGACCCAACAAATACATTGCTTTCAATACATGACCATGGCCATGACGAAATACGAGCATTTGGAATAGCTCTGTCTTTATTCCGTTGCTCAGTTTTCAAACATAAATAATGTGCCTTTTCTTCTTACAGTAAGTGCACGTAGGAAGGTAGGAAGAGATAAGGATTTCTGATCAGTCCTATCAGAAGTTTAACTCCTAAATGTCTATTAGACTGAGATTTTCAAATACTCATATGAGACTGAAATGGCTTTTTAACAAAAACCTACTAAGGAAGATTTGTTGACAAATGAAACTTTGTGAGTCAAGGAAGAGTCATCAGGTGTACTATCAGTGTTTTTATAGGTTCCACCATTTTCTCATGAAGGTAGATCTTGACATCACTATGGACACAATTCTTGAACTCTTCAATCAATACGAGTTGTCTAAAGTTATCATAATCTTGATAAACCTTCTTGGCTGTACTCCACCTATCAAATAAATGTTCTTTTTCCCATGCAAATGATACATTGGTTTGACCAGTTTCTTTTCTATAATTCCTAAACCTCTGTCGATGTGCCTCAGATACCAACTCAAAACCCTTCAAGATACATTCCTTAACCACATCATAATTAGTACATTGTTGTTCCGAGAGTGAAGTGAAATCTTCACGAGCTTTGCTAATAAGTACACTTTGTAATAACAAAGTCCAATGCTTTCTTGGGCATTCAAAATTTTCAGCGATTTTCTCAAATTAGGAAAATATTTATTTGCTTCATTTTCTTTACAAGGGGGTTCTATCCAAGAAATAACAACCAAACGTAAACCTGAGTGTAAAGGGGGTGTGTGCTGTGTGCTTTACTTGCCAGTTCCAACTCATTTCATTTAAATTGCATTTCTCTTTCTTCTTTTTCTCTTTGCATTTGCATTTCTTTTTCTGAATTTGCATCAATTCTGTCTGAAGCTGAAGCTTGCTTAACTATACTTTGATCTGTTTTTTTAAACTGTAATTCTCTGAATTTCCTGTCCAAATCAGATACTGACTTACTAATAAAAACCCAAAGCACTTTTATCAAGAATACCCTTTTCCCCCAAATAATGAACCAATATATTCTTTATCTCTTGCTCTGTTAAAGAAGAATTGACCTCAGAAAGAACATAATGTGAGGCAAGCTAAAGCAACATGTGCTTTTTGAAAGACTAACACTTCCTGGGCAGGATCAAAAACAATTATCTATTTTAGATGACATTGTGAAAGCTGGTTGGTTTCATTAGAGATTTCTCAAATATGTGAAATTAAAATACCAGGGATTAAGAAAATTCCAAGCCAATGTGAATTTAAATTTCAAAAGCAGTTGTAATCTCTCTGAAATATTTTAATGAAATTTGTATCCCGGACGAGCACCCCAATTTTCTTGTTATGTCTCAATGGTCTTAAACTAAGTAACAGAAAGGAGAGGAAACTAACATGCTTTGTAAATTCAACAAAGAATTTATTTCTCTAGAATACATAGTAAAAAATAAAAATAACTTACAGTATCGTGAATGAAATCCTAAGTAATCCTAAATGTTCTATCATTAATCCAAAATTATGGAGTGTTCCAAATGAGTTCTAATGGTGTTCCGAATGAAGTCCGATACTCTGGAATAGTTTTATGTGCTAACAATCTTGATGAATCACAATAATATAATCCTAAATGTCTTTAAATAAATTCACAGTAATTCCAAAATTGTTATTTTATCCAGAAGTCTATATGTACTTTGTAATTTCAATGAATAATTGAAATAAATCAATTGAATCTTCTCAACTAAAAGCAACCAAATGACACCACTAAGAATAATGTTTAAGATAGGAATAACTACTTCTCAGGTAAACTTCGATTATATTAAAAACTACGAAACAATTATAGAAGCAGAATGAGGGCTGACTAATTCCTCCAAATAGTTTAGGAGAAGTTGTGATAACAAGCAACTGCTATCAGGAGCCAGACATATTCGACACTGTACCGCCACATAATCATGGCTGCTCTCGAACCTGTAACTCAGAATCATGAAAGATTTGATATCATACTTGTTAAAGATATTTATATGTCCATGTTTTATTAAATGAAGCAGAATTTATTTCATTGTGGTCAAAAAGAGATGCAAATGAATGGGAACATGTTGGATGGACAATTCATGGAGACTAAACAATGGATGCTACAACTAACAAAAAGAAGAAGAGACCCTCGAAAGTGTTGAAGCCATCTTTGATATTTTCTGCAATAACATGATTTTCAAACTACCTGCCCTGGTTGGCATATTAGATGTCAACTTGGCATCCTTTTAATTTAGGACCATGAAGGCATTATAAGATGTCTTCTGATGAAAAATCCATGGTGATATGACTTTCCAATTTGGAGAAGCAATGATAATAAGATGTTCAAGATGGATGCCATAGGGTAATATGTGATATCAGATTGCCATCATTTGTATTTAGTACTAACTAGACATCTTATTACATCTTTTGGTGAAAGAACATTGTCAATATGAACAGCCATCATAACTGGAGGAGGAACAACTCAGAAATCGCTGATAAAAACCACCCATCCACAGGAAGCTGGCAAACCATATTGGGCATCAGATTAACACCATTTTCATCTTGGGCCACCTAGACATCATAAGAAATCTTTTGGTGAAAAACCAATGGCAATATTATTTTTTCATTTAGAAGGAGTAGTAATATGATTTTCAGGATGACGTCTGTGATGCTCAGAACAGCACCAATTTCATTTATCAATATGACATTCTATTCAGTAAAAGTAGCAGTAATAAGATTTTCAAAATGGCCACTATGGCAGTCACTCTGGACATCAGATCAACCCATTTTCACTTAGGGCTAACTAGACATGATGATCATAAAAAGTGTTTTAGTGTAAACTCCATGATGATATTACAACCCATTCAGGAAAAGAATAACAAGATTTCAAGATGACCACTGTGGTGGCCATACTTGATATTTAAGTGGCAACATTTTCATTTAGGATCAACAGTGGACCACAAGATGAATGTGTGTGCAAGTTGTATGGAAATCCACCAAGTAGTTTAGAATAAACAGTGATAACAAACTTATGTTAATGAACAGATGAATGGACAAAGATGACAAATAACAGATCATTCCATAAGCTTTTCTGTTCTATGACCAGCAGAGCAAATAATAACAACAGGTGTAAGTATGACTGACATTGCTGAAGAAAAGTTCGATTGCATACTGGGTGCTACACTGTATGTTAAAGTTGGTGTTAATAATTTCTTTCCTATACCCTCTAAATAGGAAAACGTTTGCCACATACAATGGAAAAATCTATTTTACAACCAGTATTGTCCCTTGGATCTCTCCCTGCCCCTGGGTACTAGACCCTGATTGAAAGTAACTATTCACAACTGAACCCTTGAAAAACATATAATTCATGGTATTATAAAGGGAACCATTATGTGCAGATAGCAAGGGTTGCTTTGCTTTACCTTACCCATTGGAGTTTTAACTTGGAAATCATTGATATTACCTTTCCAATGGAACTGTGATTAAGCCACTGGACTGCTGACCAGAATGTTGTGGGTTCTATTTTCACCATTGTATCAGCTTGGATGCTCAATAATATGCACATATCTTACTCATAACCCATTCCTCTGAGATCTTGATAATAAAAGCATACATAACAAGTCATGGTCCATGCGGGGTATCATGAGTGTTCACAAGTTTAGCTATTCGGATCGAAGATCACCTTATTATTATTATTCATGGATGTTGATGATAATCATGCTCATCTGAAATCTCAGTCATATAAGCTTACATACCAAATATGATCAAAATGAATCTTATGTGTTATGGAGTCTCTAGAATGTACAAAAGCTCAGCGAATCCTATTGCAAGGTCTCTTCATAATATGCATGGACATTGCTCATGATCTAACTCATCCAAGGATCTTCATTATATAAACTTACAAACCAAATCTGATCAGAAATTTGGTGTCTAGAGTGATAATAAGTTCAGTGAATCCAAAGCAAAGATCACCTAGATAAAGTGCATGGATCTCACTCATTATCAAACTCATCCAAGATCTCCATGACATAAGCATATATTCCAAAATTGATAAAAATCAGACCAGAAATAGAACTTCCAGAATAGTAACAACCTGAACCAATCAGATGCAAGATCACATCATTAATATACATGGATCTTACTCGGTGTTTAATTTGTCAGAGATACTGATGATATAATCATATACTCCAAGTTTGATCAAAATCTGATAATAAACTCAACCAATCAAATGGAAGATCACCTCATTAATATGCTTTGATTTTGCCCAATATAAAAATTTTCCAAGTCCTTGATAATCCAAGTATATTGACCAGTACAATCAAAATCACATCAGAAATATGGCCTCATGAGTGGTAAGAAGATCAGAAAATCAGGCACAATATGACCCCACATTTGAACTCGTCCAAGTCTGATAGCTAGGAAATGCTGATGTATGGACAACTGATGATGTACACATATGCATACTGTAAGCTCACCTGGTGTCATGGCCTGGTGGGCAAATAATAACAATAATAGTCTTAAATGTTCTGAAGGTCAACCAAGAAGCCTCTAAGACCTAATCTCTCTTGAAGCATTTGATGACAGAAGACAAGGCATCACAAAAGCTCATATGCCCTTAAGGCCAGTGAGATTATAATGATAATCATGTGTGTCTGCGTGAATGTATGTAAATTTGACTTACTTTTAAGCTGTCTGAGGCCATCACTCTCTGGTCTTTTCTTTCTTGTTGTTTCTGATGATACAAAATTTCCACAATTAAAATTTCATTGTTTAAATGCTTATGAGCTGTTTTCATGGAGAAAATCTTCTGGGCATTTTTTTCTTGTTTTTCGTCCACTATTTTCAAAGGATGAGAATAGTGAGTCTGTTACTTATTTTAAAAGGTAGCAAAATAACAAAAAGGTAAAAAAGCAAATGGGCAAATGCAACTAATTCAACACATATTTACTGTATTCTTAATATTTTTCAAAACTACTATACTTTAATCGTAAGATTGGCAAAACGTCCTTATATACTATGTATGATCTACAGAAGAAACAAAAAACGCTTAAAAATAATGAAAATAATCTGCTACACGGCTTATTTTAGAAATAAATTATTTTGTGCAATATTCTTTTGAATTCAGATCAGAAATATTCTCCCATTTATGTAAAGGAATGTTTGTGTGCCAACTGTTATAAAATAAAAAAGCACTAGTTTTGAAAGCATCTACTTCATCCACATGTAGGACTCTTCCAATAAAGACTGCATTTGAAATTCATGAAAGAGAGAAACACCAGGAATTGGAATGAGGAATAATAATAATAATAATAATAATAATAAATTGTTGGCATCTGTGATAATAATAATAATAATCCTTGTTAAACAAAAGAAAAAAGTAGGTGACCTGAAACATGGAAAATATTATATTTTATGTTTCAATGGCTGTAAAATGTTTTCATTATGCTTAGAATTTATTTCAATTAAATTGTCAAACATTTGGTACAAACATATTATAGCATAAGCTGTGATAATAAAATTTTTCTTTTGTTATTTCAAAAACCATTTTTTTTAGGGGGGGAGGTGTCATATCAGACTGATTTCACAGACCTCATCAATAGTTCCACAGAAATATTTTTATGTTTTACTGGCAACTGAGGACAGTTTCCATTTTTATCCAGCTTCTGTTTTACTGTGATTATTTCCTCTGAAACTGATACTTTAAAATAGAAAATATAATAATACCCATCGAACATGCAGACTTTCAAAAACCAAGCCAAAAAGTACGAAGATAAAATTCAGAATATCCAGTGATAGGTGTGCACTAAGAGTAATAAATTGAAACTGGTTGTGATAGTGATAAAATGAAAATGGCTGTGAGAGTAATAACATGAAAATGGCTGTGAGAGTCATAACATGAAAATGACTGTGAGAGTCATAACATGAAATTGGCTGTGAGAGTCATAACATGAAAATGACTGTAAGAGTCATAACATGAAAATGGCTGAGAGTCATAACATGAAAATGGCTGTGAGAGTCATAACATGAAAATGACTGAGAGTCATAACATGAAAATGGCTGTGAGGGTCATAACATGAAAATGACTGTGAGAGTCGTAACATGAAATTGGCTGTGAGAGTCATAACATGAAAATGACTGTAAGAGTAATAACATGAAAATATCTGTGAGAGCCATAACATGAAAATGACTGGGAAAGTCATAACATGAAAATAGCTGTGAGAGTCATTACATGAAAATGGCTGTGAGAGTCATAACATGAAAATTGCTGTAAGAGTGACAAAATGAAAATGGCTGTGAAAGTCATAACATGAAAATGGCTGTGACAGTCATAACATGAAAATGGCTGCAAGAGTGATAATAAGAAAATTGCTGCGAGAGTGATAAAATGAAAACTGCTGTGACAGTGATAAAATGAAAATGGTGCACATTAGTTTCAAGCCTACTGTCTTCTTACAGTCCGCCCACATGTAGGCATCATTCGATAAAGATAGCAAAAATGAAAAAGATGGTGAACACTATATGCTCCCTCCACTGAATCTTAAAAAGACACAAAATGCATTATCACAGAACCATTAGACAGGTTTTCAGATAAAACATCATCAAAAAGCTTCATTTGTTACTGACATTTATGTCCATTATGATTAATATACCATGTAACTCATCAAATTATCAAATTTGTTTTTTTTCTTCAGATTATATTGGCTTGTTTTAAGAGGGTAGAAATTAAAGCACATTTGGATTAAAAGAGAGACATTAACATGATAACAATAATAGTTTTGAAACCGATATTTAATGGGACAGCAGATTTGTAAGCTAGCAGATTGAACAAAATTAGATATTTATGATTAACTGTTCCTAAATTTTATGATCATGAAGCAGATTTTGTTTTCAATGAAATTATGTTTCTCTGAGAATACTTACCCAATCACATTAATGCTGAGATATAAACCTACTACCTCCAGTATCCGGCTCTACCGAAAAGACGAAAATTCATCTTTTCTGTCTATATGATATAGATGAATGGGAATAGCTCTTGCCCATTACCTCCCCTTGCTGCCACCAGGTGTTGCTAGTTTTTAATCTCAGCTAACAAGAATGCATGCATCTTGGGATGGCTAGGACAGTGTTCAATTAATGTGATCTGTTGATTATAATTGGAGAAACAAAATTCATTGAAAACATTTGCTTTCACACTGAAATACATTCCTGGATTTGATTAGCATTATAAGGATACGTAGGAGGATGGAATGCTGGGCATCCTACTAATACCTTAGGTCTCCTTCTAGAGAATAAAAGGTTGGATTCCTTATGCAACCAATAACCCATTCTCCTAGCTTGAGAATAACACAGCCTATGGTCAGGTGACCCCTTTATATGGTTAATAAGATAATTGAATTCTTCTTACCAGCAAAATTTCCCAGATGTATTCAGTGAATCTAGAAGGTTGTGTATTCATGTGATTCCTTTGACCATACCTCCTTGATTTTTAAATCAAATCTATTAAGAAACTTTTGAACCTTTTCAATTGCATGACCTAAGCTGTGGACAATTTTGGGTTCATTCATTGTGTAAACATTTAATCTTTTTGAACATTACCAACATAAACATTAAACAGACTCCAGGACTTAAAAATGTTGCTGATCTACTAATCTGAGACCAGCTAATTTTCAAACAAGCTCACAAAACTAACCAGTCCCCATAAATCCATTAATTCAGTAAATTTCTGATGGTGACATCAATGCATGTGCAAAAGGCATATCTAATGAAAATTTTGTTCTCATTATTGATTTATCAGTTTATTGTGGAAACAGAGATCCATGCTTGAAGTGAGGTGCTATGAATGACTAAGGTGTGAATATTTGAGTTAAAAATATGAACGCCAATTTAGACCAAGATGATAATCCCTACCGGATGTAGAGTATGTAATTGGTATAGGGCTACTAGAGAGCTCTGGATCAGATTTAATAATTTCTATTATCTGATATTTAACACAATCTATTGTTACATATTGGCTCGTTTAAAGTGACACAAAGAAAAGAGCACAGACAACAAGCTTTGTAAGTTTTAACAAAAATAATTTATTTCCCTAGAAAACACGCTGAAAGGTGAAAATATGAAATAGGACTTACGATTTGCAAAGAAAATCCAAAAATTTGTCCTAGAATTGTGATAAACATATAAGTCCTGTACATAAACAGTTCTAACTTAAGTAATTTGAATCTCAATTCCGTTCCAAGATGGCGGATGATGACGTCAGACGAAGGTTTTACACAAATGTCCAGAATTTTCACTTTGAATCACAATTTGTACTGTTTTGTTCCAATTTAGAATTAATTTCACCAAATGTCTTTGTCCAAAGCCAGTTGTGTAGTTCTCCAGGGAAAATAATTACTGTTTAAAAGGTAGATGAAATACAGCTATCATCCATAACAAAACACATGTCATTCTACAGTTGCTCTACAGACGTACAAACGAACAACTCTTTCCAGCACAAAAGAATACCTTCTTCTCAAGGTATTAGAAACTGCTATACAAGGTGTTAAAATATAACTCTCTGACTATTTCACAGGTACCTGAGTATTTAAGGCAAACTAAAATGTCATTTCATGTACACACATGAAGAACACATGGCGATTTCAAAATCTCGCCATCGTAGTGCAGAATGTCAACAAGTATAATTAGAAATGACCGTGGTCACAACCAATCATTTACGTAGCTTTTGCCTACTGTTTACTTGAATCGACAAACCGACATGCAAAAATCGTGCTCACGCGAGTCACATTTATGTTCTAAATAAACACGATGTTTCTATCAAAATGTCAGACCCTGCGAACATAATCATCATCATAATAATAATTATATTTAATGATATAAAAATGAAATAGAAAGAATTCAAATTTTAACACACATGTAATTAAACTATATGGTCGTAACACTTTCCCCCATAAAGAAAAAAGAAAGATGTATGTAACAAAGCTTTCTTTTTTACCAGATGTAAATTATACATGAGGTAAAAAAATTACATAAGAAGAACTCTTATGAATTATACAAAGGTGTATATGAAAATGATATTTCTATACACGGGAAAGTGCATCTGCAATTAAATTGTCTTTCCCTTTGATGTGCCTGATGTCAAGATTGTACTCTTGCAAAAATAAACTCCACCTTAACAGTCTTTGATTTTTAATTTTTCATCCTGCTGATGAAAGCAAGGGGGTTGTGAGCACTAAACACAACAACCGGAGAAGGAGCTGAGCTAATGTAAACTTCAAAATGCTGTAATGCCAAGCATTCCTTCTCGATTGTTGGGTAGTGTCTTTGGTGTTTATTTAATTTCTTAGAGAAATAACACACTGGATGTTCTACACCATTTGTCATCTTGAATCAAAACTGCTCCAACCCCAACATCATTTGCATCCAGATAGTTTGAATGGTTGACTGAAATCTGGAGCTATTAAAACTGGTGCACTTTTAAGTATGGCCTTTAACCTATCGAAAGCCTCTTGACATTTTCCAATCCAAAGAAACTTGTTTTTCTTTCTCAACAAGTTTGTCAGAGGTTCAACAATATTAGAGAAATTAGAACAAAATTTGCGATAGTACCCAGCCATACACAAAAATCGCATCAGCTGCTTTTTACTGACAGGCACAGGAAATTCAAAAATAGCCTTGATCTTAGCATCTATAGGTTTAACTTGACCATGTCCCACAATATGTCCTAGAAGAGTAACACACGCATGGCAGAACTCACTTTTAGATAAATTAATAGTCAAATTTGCCTCAGTGAGTCTGTCGAAGAACTTCCGAATCGTGGCTAGATGTTCTTTCCGGGTGTTGTTGTAGATGATGACATCATCAATATACGCATCACAATTGTCTAGACCAGAGGTAATCATATTCATAAGGCGTTGAAAAGTACTTGGAGAACCCTTCATCCCAAATGGCATTACTTTATACTGGTAGAGTCCATCTGGAGTCACAAATGCAGAAATTTCTTTTGCCCTTTCCGTTAGTGGAATTTGCCAAAATCCTTTCAGAAGGTCAAATTTGGTGACGTATTTGGCATTTCCAATTTTGTCGATACAATCATCGATTCTTGGGAATGGAAATGAATCTGTTTTTGTCACACTGTTCACCTTCCTATAATCAGTACACATTCGGAAAGTTTTATCTGGTTTCGGAACAAGTATGCATGGTGAACTCCAATCACTCTTACTGGGCTCTATAAAATCACTTTCCAGTAAATACTGAACCTCCTTTTTCAAGTATTCCTGTTTGAGAGGATTCATCCTGTATGGGTGTTGTTTCACGGGTTTTGAATCTACTATTTCAACGTCGTGAAAAATTTAGTTTGTCCTTGTTGGTACGTCTGGAAACAAGTGCTCATATTCAGACAATAATTGTTTAAGTTCACTTTTTTCTTGTTGTTGTAAATGAGAAAGTTTCTGGTCTAGATTTTTCATAACTTCCGAATTCTGAAGATTTGTTGTTCCAAGATCAGAAGAATCCGACTGAATTCCTTCACTCACATCCTCAGTTGGTGGGACAGGTACAACTAAATTAACTGCATAATTTACCTGGCTATCTCTTTGAATATAATAGTACTCCATTAATTTAATTAGACTAGAGTACTAATGTTATAATTTAACTCATTCATTTTCTTCTTTACTTTGTAAGGGCCATAAAATCTAACTTGAAGAAAATTCTGCAGAATGAGCAAGAGAGAATGGACTCCACTACAAAACTCAAAAATTCTCTCAAGTAAAGTTTGATGAAACCATAGCTTCACGTTTGACTTGAACTGATGAATGGCAAATTCAAGCATAACAAGCTGTAACATTCCAGACTTAAAATCTGACCTTTGATCCGACTGGACAAATTTGAGAAGGCCAAATTAAGTAATATTCCTCAAAGGAATTGCCTCTGGAAATCTTGTTGACGCACACTTCATGGTCAACAAATTTTGTTTTCCCGCCGTGGTCATTGGTAAGGAACCAACACAATCTACTATAATTATACTGAATGGTTCGTCAAATGCAGGAATTGGTTGTAAATGAGCCTTAGGTATCTTTTGATTGGGTTGTCCTACCATTTGACAAGTATGACAATATCTACAGAACTTACAAACATCACTTTTGATTTTTGGCCAATAAAAGTGAGTCAAGATCTTGTGATAAGTTTTATTTATCCCTAAATGATCAGCCAGAGGAGTTTCATGGGCCAAACTAAGTATTTCCTGTCTGTAAGGTTTCGGAACCACAATCTGATATTTTGCTGACCATTCGTCACTAGCGGGTACTTCGGGAGGTCTCCACTTTCTCATAAGCACTCCATTTTTAATGAAATAACAGACAGGTACTTCAGTTGCTTCAGTTTCACTAATGGCCCTCTGAAACAAACAGGAGATCTCAGAATCTTTTTCCTGTTCAACGACAAGTGATTGTCGTTTATCAAACTGATTAGAAAAAAGAGAACGAGTATTCAAAAGAGGATCACTATGATCAATACCTTTTGACTGATCCAAATTAGAAGTGAAAGTGACCTCATCAAAAGCCTGACAAATACATGTGTCAGCTAAAGGAATACATTCCTTATCAAAATCATTCTCAAGAGCTTTCTATGCCATAGCTCTGGTAACTGCACAAGCTGGGGAATAAATCATGGATTTCTTTTTCAATAGGATCAACTTTCTGATCCAAAGAAGGTTTGTCAGTTACAAGTGGATTAACCACAACCTTGTCTCCAGCTAGATCATTGCCTAGCAACAAATGAATGCCCTCAACGGGTAAAGTAGAAACTACACCGACTGTCACAGGTCCTGAAACTAAGCCTCATGACAAATTTACAGAATGGAGAGGAACATTAACAAAGCCGAACTCTACTCCATGAATGAGAACACTCTCATTAGAAGAGGAATTCTCAGAAGAAGGCAAAATACCTGACACTAAAAGACTGAGAAGCTCCTGTATCCCTCAAAATTTTAATAGGGATAGGATTGGCCAAATCACCCAAGAGTGATATAGAATCCTTCGACACGAATGGTTCAAAGTTCTCCATAATAAAATCAGACTGGGGTTTTTCAAACCCAACAAATGTATTGTTTTCAATACATGACCATGACCTTGACCTCTTAGAAATAAGAGCATTTGGGATAGGTCTATCTTGATTCTGATGCCTATATTTCAATTTGAAGCAATCAGAAATGACATGTCCTTTTTTCTTGCAATAGGTACACATAGGAATAGACAAGGATTTTGAATCAAGTCTGTCAGAAACTTGATTTTTAGAATTTATGTCAGATTGAGTTTTAGTAGGAGTCAGATTTGATTGAAACACCTTTCTATCAGTAGATTGCTGAGTGAAAGATTTGCTTAACGCAGGAACTTTATGAGTTAAGGAATACTTATCAGCAGCAAGAGCAGCATTTTCCAAGGTTTTGACCTCATGATCTTCAAGGTGATTTTTGACATCACTAGGAATACAGTTTTTAAACTCTTCGAGTAATAGCAGTTGTTCGAGTCTTTCAAAATCATGTCCAATTTTCTCAGACAGGCCCCATCTCTTGAACAACTGTTCTTTTTCTCTAGCAATTTAAACATAAGTGTGTCTAGTTTCTTTTTTGTAATTTCTGAACTTTTGCCGATAAGCCTCAAGGATTAACTCGTAACCTTTCAAAATGCATTCCTTAACCAAATCATAGTCAGAACTTTGTTGTAATGACAGAGATATATATATATCTCTGGCCTTGCCATAAAGTACACTCTGCAATAATTGAGTCCAATTCTCTCTTGGCCATTTCGAATTCTCAGCAACTTTTTCAAAAAGAATAAAATATTTGTCTACTTCCTTTTCACTAAAAGGGGGAACTAATTTGATATTTCATAAAATGTTAAAATTTGAATTTGCACGAGAAGTGGAATCGTGCCTGTCACTTGCCAGATCCAATTCTTTTATTTTAATTTGAAATTCCCTTTCATCCTTCTCTTTTTGCATCTGTCTGTCTCTCTCCCTTTCTTCTATTTGTCTTTCTTTCTCCCTTTCTTCTATTTATCTTTCTTTCTCTCTTTCTTGTCTATCTTTCTCCTCCTTTTCAAATTGTAATTTTATTTGTTCTTTTTGTAATTCTATTTGCTTTTGTTTATCATACTCTCTTGCTTCCATTTCCATTTCTTCTAGCTCAAATTCAAGCTATTTTATCTCTAAATCCAACCTTTATAGCTCGGCTTCCATCTTGTATTTATTTTCAAAATTACTAAACACTCCTGAGTAAAATTCAGAACTTTTCTACTTTGTATCATATTGTAAATGAAAACCTGTTGTTTTCACTAAGATTTCAAGTAAAATGTGAAATAGAACTTGGGATTTGAACTAGGACAATTTAAATTTCAATTTTTAGCCAAATTCATACATCAGCCAAATTTCATATATCAGCCAATTTCATAAATCAGCCAATTTCATATATCCCGAACGAGCCCCCAATTTTCATTATGTTACGTATCGGCTCGTTTAAAGTCACACAAAGAAAAGAGCGCAGACAACAAGCTTTGTAAGTTTTAACAAAAATAATTTATTTCCCTAGAAAACACGGTGAAAAGTCAAAAATATGAAATAGGATTTACGATTTGCAAAGAAAATCCAAAAATTTGTCCTAGAATTGTGATAAACATATAAGTCCTATAAATAAACAGTTCTAACTGAAGTAGTCTGAATCTCAATTCCGTTCCAAGATGGCGGATGATGACGTCAGACGAAGGTTTTACACAAATGTCCAGAATTTTCACTTTGAATCACAATTTGTACTGTTTTGTTCCAATTTAGAATTAATTTCACCAAATGTCTTTGTCCAAAGCCAGTTGTGTAGTTCTCCAGGGAAAATAATTACTGTTTAAAAGGTAGATGAAATACAGCTATCATCCATAACAAAACACATGTCATTCTACAGTTGCTCTACAGACGTACAAACGAACAACTCTTTCCAGCTCAAAAGAATACCTTCTTCTCAAGGTATTAGAAACTGCTATACAAGGTGTTAAAATATGACTCTCTGACTATTTCGCAGGTACCTGAGTATTTAAGGCAAACTAAAATGTTATTTCATGTACACGCACGAAGAACACATGGCGATTTCAAAATCTCGCCATCGTAGTACAGAATGTCAACAAGTATAATTAGAAATGACAGTGGTCACAACCAATCATTTACGTAGCTTTTGCCTACTGTTTACTTGAATCGACAAACCGACATGCAAAAATCATGCTCACGCGAGTCACATTTATGTTCTAAATAAACACGATGTTTCTATCAAAATGTCAGACCCTGCGAACATAATCATCATTATAATAATAATTATATTTAATGATATAAAAATGAAATAGAAAGAATTCAAATTTTAACAGACATGTAATTAAACTACATGGTTGTAACACTATGTTGTGGTCTCTCTCATCCAGGGAATTCCAATCATTTTTAAAAACTTCCATTGTAAAGCCTCTGCTGAAAAAACCAACACTCGACCATAACGAATTAAAGAACTACCACCCAGTTTCTAATTTCTCATAGTGAATTGTTTCTGCTGATAACTGGTCTTCCAGGGATTTTTCATGGAATAAGGCATCAATGTATTTTAGGAAGGAGATAAAACCTCAGAGTATGGATTTCGTCACTTATGAGGTTAAGCAAAATCTTATCATCTAATTCCCCTTTGTCGTGAATTTGCATTACGAGATTTTTCACCATACTGTGGTGTATTTGTCACATATTGCTTCAATTTGGTATTAGAATTCTCATCATTTAGTTGTCTAAAGGCCTCTTTGATGTAATTATCAGTATTCAAGATTACAATGGCAGAGCTTTTACTGGCATTTTTGATCACAATATCTTTTTATTGGTATCTTCAAGTAAGGACTGGTTCTCATTTTTGGTGATATTCAGGAGGTATCTCCTTCTTTGTTTAAAGTAAACTAATGATAATTTTACCAACTTGCAGAACGCCTCAATATATTCACTTTGGTTAGGTGGAGACCATGTGCTTCTTTGTCTGAATTTATTAATTAATTCATATTTGAATGAGTTAGTCTCATCATCCCTGTTTGGGGTATGATGAAAAAAAGAAGTTTCAGTTTCATTCGTCAAAAGAATTTCTCTATGTCCTTATGAATTAGACCAAGGTTAATTACCCCAGCAGTAGGACTAAAAGATAATCCTTTATTTCGGGCAGTGATATGTGATATGGTAAGGGGGAAATTAGAAAGATTTATGACAAAATCCAAGACATAAAGACAAGTGTCTTTATTGTTTGAATTATTGTTAAAGTATGCTAAACTTGCAAAGAGTCTTAAGGTTTTCAGAATACCTGTTTAGGTATTATTTCTTTTTCCAACACCTCTATTGTTCCCTTGTTCGTTTTCTGGGCTTGGATTGTTCATTACGTTTCATCCGTTGTCTTGCACTATCGTTCTCTTTTAAAAGTATATCATATTTCTCATGGTAGAATGTCGATAAACATTTGTATATACGTTTAAAAGCTACCTCTGTACTTTAGATTAAGTCCGGAGAGCTAGTAAGTTAAAGTTTATTCCTGGCGATATAGAGGGCTGCATCACACTCATCAGTCTTGTTAAGGGTGTGGGTGAATGTCAGGCTGGTTAGTTTCTTTGAGGATTCTCAGAGGATAGTGTTCCAAGCACTGACGAATCGGGAGAATTAGTAAATCTCAGGCGTAGATGAAGTTCAAATCCTTGAGCAATGTTCCCTTAAAGCCACACTTTTGTAGGTAGTCAGATACCATTATTAATTTCACATATTTGGAAGGAAGTTTTGTCACTTCTTTACAAAGTGGGATCGAGTGGGATGGTAGTAGGAAACACCTTGCTTTTGGGCGTCCTCTAACTGGTTCTTCCAGTTTTCTCTTTTTTATTCAAAATCTCAATTCTACTGACAACTGTATGTGTAGAAGAGCTGCAAAAGAGTACTGATGCACTCACACATAGACTCATAGGGCTCTCATTGCACTTGGGATCTTGTAGACTGGACTCCTGCAGCGGGTTGCCTTCACTTTCGATAGAATATAAACTTCAGGAAGAAGATGACTGTTTGGATGTGGAGGCAAACCCTCCCATCTGCTGGGGTGTCCTAGTCACCCCCTGGTCCCTGACCAGTTTCGTTACTACTGTAAGTCATCAGAGGGAATAATATGGGTTGATTCTTTTGTTCAACTGTTCAATGTAATATGTCAGAGTACAGTTTATATACCTCTCTGTCGCTGGTGACGCCGGTGCAGCCGGTATAGCTACTTGTAAGGTCATATGACTAGTATTGTTGCGACTTACAATTGTAGCATCCGGGTTCCGAACTAAACCATTATCTTGTAGCCGAGTGTTTGGATACATTAAGATATATGATTTAATGAGGGGTATAAAAAAGAGAAAAAAACCAAAACAAATGGCTAGCAAACTCTAAGAATATTTATTTTGATCTACAGAAACTTTGTTCTCTTTATAATACCACAAAGTTAATGTTTGCAAAGCAAAACATAGAACTGCCATGCTATTGTATAACTCATCAGAAGAAGTGAAGTCCACTGGAGTATCAAACTGATTATTGATTAAAATTCCCTACAGAATCTTGAAGTTATCAGTGGGGTTCACATATGGTTGGTGTATGATTTCATCTAACTCTAACATGGTTCCACTAGGTTTACTTTCTTGTTTTATATATTGATGTGAACTCCAGATGATTGTTAGAGTTAAGATGTCATCAGCTACCACCCAGTTTGAAGAATTATTTTCAAGCTCCATTTGACTTGTTGATCCTACATTGTATGTAATGATATGAAATAATTTTAAGGGAGAAGACTTTAATGCTGTGATAATGTATAGTCTGATCCCATTACCAATCTGTACAGGAAATAATAAAAATGTTTTGAAAAAACACATACAGCATAGCATCATGCTGAAGATATTCATTCCAACACATGGACATGTTGTGTAGATCTACCTTTTGGACAAAAAGCAACACAAAATGTCAATCATACCTGTCTGCAAAGAAAGTTGTTCCTCAAAAGCAGTAACTTTTTTCTATTCCCATGTGTCCTTATTTGCCTTATTTGTTTTTTAGTTTCCTCACGGTGTTTTTCCAGTGATGCTTTTAGCTCTGTTTCCACTCTAAACAAATTATTCTGCAGGTCCTTGACATCCATATCAATAACTATGATGGTTTCTGTGATATCTTTGTCAAGAATACCTGGGTTTTTGTCAAAGAATGACACATTTTGTCATAAATAATTTTGAGCTGAAAGAGAAAACATCTTCAAATACTGATTATTCCAGAAGTAATCGCAGGCATAATGGTCCTCGTCAAGGTTGTAATGAATAGCTGTATGGGCCATGACTGGCATGACAGGCAGATCTATCACTAAGGTCCATGTAATTGTATGTAGCCTTATGCATAGTAAAAATCTATCATTAATTATACAGTGACAAAGCCACCTGATTGGTGAAATGGATGGCAAGGTCACCAGACTGAGACAGCTGGAATGGCATGAGCAGTCTGCTAAATGGATGGTTGTGGACAATTACTGGGTGGTGAAACGGTAGTATAGAATGGATCCATTGGATCCAATAAAAACCCAGTATCTTGACTTACATGCCCGAAGACCAGGATCAGACATGTGGGGGACTTAAGCTTCCTGGGCTGCCTAAAAATACTGGTATACTCTCCAACTGTTATCTAATTACCTGTAGCAATAAAAAGGGGAAAAAGGGGCTAAATTTGCCCAGAATTTAATAACTGTGTTGTTGTTGTCTCCCTTTTATCTTTTCCTTTGGGTGATTCCTGCAAAATGGTACAGATGAAGTATATTTTGTACACGCAGGGCACAACTCATGTGCATCTTCCATCACCTTGAATTTCTTTCATTTATTACACTTCATGATAAAACTAGAACAAAACAATACAAAAAATGTATAAATTAACAATGTAGTATGCTAATAAGTTGCTTAAACAAGATCCATTACTGAGTGAATAAAAGGCAGTGTGTGTGAAAACATGAATCACAACATGCATCAACAACAGCATGTTGCACCATGCAGTCTATCTAAGCAGACAAAGTCTAAGAAAGGAACAAATTCAAGAAATGGGAAAAATAAATAATGCATACTACCGTAGAGGAATGATTATCACACAATATAAATACAAATTCCTGAATGGATGGAAAAAATTCACATAGATACTGACATGGATTTATAGGAGGTCTCTTGTATGATGTTGTCTGTTTAACAGTGAATCTTAAAAACTGGTGATGTGCAAGAGTTATTGCCCTTGACATATATGATATAGAAAAGATAAATTATCGTCTTTTTTGTAGTGTTGGACTAGGGAGGTAGTAGACTTATACCCCAATGCTAATGTGATTGGGAAATGTATTTGAAGCAGAACAAGACCAAAATTATTTTCAACAGATGTACCTGTTTGAAAGACAAAAAATAATTCATAAAAATCTGAGCTCAGACTGCAACTGATGTTATTTACCAAAAGATGTATTCATGTGATTCCATCGAACATACCTCTTTGATTTTTAAATCAAATCTATTAAGAAACTTTTGAACTTATTCAACAGTATGGTCTAAACAATGGACAATTTTTGGGTCCATTCATATTGCAGACATTGAATCTTCTGAATATTACCAACAGAAACATTAAACAGACTCCAATACCTGAAAATGGCTCTAATCTACTAATCTGAGATCAGCTAATTTTCAGACAGCTCACAAACTCATAAATCTATTAATTCATTAAATTTCTGATGGTCAGCATCAATGCATGAGTAAAAAGTATATCTAATTAAATAAATCTTTGTCATGATTCATGTATCAGTTTATCACAGATGATCAATTAAGATCTATGTTTGAAGTGAGGTACTATGAATGACTGAGGTGTGAAGATTTTTTGATTAAGATAAGTCTGTCTTTATATAGCATTATATATATTTTAGCCAGCTAATTGTCAATCCAGCAATAATTATAAACCCTATAGCTGGACTCTAATATTTGGGAGAAATTACCTCTCTCCTGCCAGAATAGGGTGAAAAAAAAATTGGGAGAAGCTGGTGTACAAAGTTCAAAGTTGGGGTATCACCATGGGATTGCCTCATGTATGTACAACTTCCCAGCTGAAACTTGGTGAACTGAATACAGCTTGTATAGAAACACAAAATTCAAGTGAACAGTGAAGTTTAGTCAGGATCAGTAGAGATTATATTATGTTGATCCTGTGGACAATTGAAAATAAATTCTTATGTCAAACCCTGGAATCTAAAATGGCAATTTTAGAAACTCCACTAACATTTGCACAATATTTTGTTACTTCTATATTAATAATTTATTTTTACTGCATTTTGTTTTAATATTTACAAATTTGTCTATCTCTCAGGGAATTTGATTTTGATTATAGTCTCCATATTGAATATAAAACTCAAATATACTCCATAGTGTCACACTGAAGATATTCATTCCAATACATGAACATGTTGTGTAGGTCAACTTTTTGAATGAAAGAACAAAACAAAATGTCACTCTTACCTGTCTGCAAAGAAAGTTGTTCATCAATTTTCTCTTGTCCCACATCAGTAACTCCTCTTTTTATTCCCTCTATTTGTTTCCTCATTTCCTCTTGTTTTTTTTTAAGTTTCTCTATTTGTTCTTTATTTTCCTCACAGTGTTTTTCCAGTGATGATACTCTTGCTTGTAGTTCTGTTTCCACTCTAGACAAATTATTTTGCAGGTCCTGGACAACAATACCAATAATTCTGATGGTTTCTGTGATTTCATTATCAATAATACCTGGGTTTTTGTCAAAGAATGACACCATTTTGTCATAAATAACTCTGTGCTGAAAGAGAAAATATCCTCTAACATTGACTATTCCAGATTGTACTGAATATCACTTGACTATTCCAGATTGTAATATCACTTGACTATTCCAGATTGTAATGTATATCACTTGATTATTCCAGATTGTACTGTATATCACTTAATACTTTTTGCTAATCATAATTAATCTTCTAATATAAGTTCGCTCATCACCAATGCTGACATGATGAGAAAAGGAATTTAGGATTTTAGTGAGCGTGAGTGAGTTGGCAAATGCGATAACTGTATCAGTTAAACAAATACTGCATTCTTCACTTCTGCGCAATTAAAAAAGTTAAATAGATCAAGAAAAATAAGATTCCAGAATCAAGTTTTGTACTGTATGGCACTTAATATTTTCCCATCATAATTAATCTGCTAATACAAGTCTGCTCATTACCATCTCCAACACTGACATTATGAGAAAAGGAATTTAAGACTTTAGTGAGCATGCATGAGTTGGCAAATGCAGTAACTGCATCAAATGAATGAATTCTGCATAATTCACTGTTGGATAACAAAAAAACTTTAAATAGATCAAGAAAATTAAGATACTGTGACCAGCCTTTGGTGGGTCTGAATATGTAAGATACAATAAGGAAATGGCTCACATAAATATACGACCACCTCTCATATACCCCACCCAAACCCACATAATGGAAAAGAGTCGATAATACAGTCTCAAGTGAAAACAACTGTGTTAGCAGTTGCATTTGGCTGCAAGGGCAATAACTCTTATGTAATTATGAAAGAACAATGTTTGGTCCAAAAGCCCATGTTCATATGATGACCATCATATGTACTATAATTCAATGAGATCCATCAGTTCTGCAGGACTAGTTACAATGATATGTAACAAGAATCAGTGGAATCCATAAATAGCTGAGAGACTAGTTACAATATCTATCATAAATCAATGAAATCTATGAATAATTGCAAGACTAGTTGCAAGGATATGTACCACAAATCAATGAAATCCATGATTAACTGAAGGACTAGTTACAATGATATGTATCAAGAACAATGAAATCAATCAATAAATGTAGGACCAGTTACAATATGTATCCTGGATCAATGAAATCTATCAATAACTGCTGGACTAGTTACAATATGTAACCTGGATCAAAGAAATTCATGAATAACTGCAGGACTAGTTACAATGTGTAACCTGGAGCAATGAAAACCATCAATAACTGGGTAACTATTTACAATATGTACCATGTATCAATGCAGTCCATCAATAATTGTGGGACTAGTTACAATATGTATTAAAAAAAATCAATGAAATCCACCAATAACTGCAGGACTAGTTACAATGATATGTATTAAGAACAATGAAATCCAAGAACAACCATGGGACTAGTTTCAATGATAATTGCGATAAATCATTGAGATCCTTCAATAACTGTGGGACTGGTTACAACATGTACCATAAATCAATGAAATCTATCAATAACTGTACCATAAATCAATGAAGTCCATGAATAATTGTGGGACTAGTTACACTGAAATGTATGATAGATCAATGAAATCCATCAATAATTGTGGGACTAGTTACATTGATAAGTACCATAAATCAATGAAATCCATCAATAACTGTGGGACCAGTTAAGTTTACAATATTTTGTCATATGTCAACCAACTATAATTTCAATGAAATACAAAGTCCAAGATACTTCGCAAATTTATGTGAGTACAATGATTGCTCAACATGCACATCTGATGATGAAGATGACAATAACATGTACCATGTATTACAGCAATCAGCTGAAGACTGAAATGTCTATGAAAAGGGTATTTTCCAAAAGCAGTAAATAAATAACTCTATAAAAACCAACTAACTAGCTGCATCTGAGAAGAATATTTTTACTTCTATCATTCCAAGCAAGGTCAAAATAGTTCAAAACCCTATAGTCTGTTGTTAATGGCCATAGAATGGTGGACAATAACAACTCAAGATATTCAATTAATTTAGTTGTCCAGGCAAAACAATAAACAAGTGATCCACAGAACATATATCACATGCATCCATGTACTGGCACATCACCCCTGTATCTTACATAAACATCTCTAAAAAAAATTTTAACTGTTGATGATGATGATGATGATGATGATGTCACACCCATGAAGGGGATGCTCATGTATCAAAATCTGTTTGCCAATTAAACATTTTTAGATGATGATTTCAATTAGGCCTGAATACATGTTAACAAGATAGGTTATTACAGGTTCCATATTTTTCGGTCATTTTAGATTACCATTTATATAATTGGAGTGATATGTAACATATTAATTATGTCACAAAATATTTTAAAAAGATCATGAATTAAATATTACCAATAGAAGGAAAACAAATTATATTTATTGTGCTGGTACACCACTGTGTTAGAATGAGTCTTACACGATACATGGTCGCAATTATGTGTCAATGTAGTGGAGCATTTACAAAGGAAAACATGCCAAACATCTTTTCAATTTATTTTTACAATACCAACCTCTTCCAGAGACGTCCTCATTCCTTTTATATCAACCTCCACTGTATCCACTTTTCCAGTAGCTTCAGTAGTGATGTCCCTCAGTTTTTCCATGTCGTCACACAAATCAGACTGGGAAATTTGCAGAGAGGCCATGTCCTCCTTCAGTGTGGTGAGTTCACTGGCCAGGCCAGACACCGTCTTCTGTATTACTTTAATTTCAGTTTCTCGAAAATTAATGTCAATGTCCTCTTTCTTGAGCTGAAGATGAATTTGAATCCTTATAAAATTTCTTTTTTATTAGGATCAAATGGAAATAAATCTAGACGTTATAATAATACAATATTTCCTTATTGTCACAACACAAAAGGTATGTTGCATATTCGCTTTGTAAGTGATGGAGACGGGATAAAAATGCTGGATATTTCTGGTTACATCAAACTTATTTTCAAATTGTGTATATACAGAGAGAACAAAAGTACCATAAAGAGTGCATTATATTCTAACCCTGTGTTCGATAGTTCTGTGTTTAGGCCTAAGCAGGGCATACATTACTATGGACTGCATTTATTGGAAAGTCACAGTGACGATGACCGAGTGCTTTTAACCCTATAAAGTAAAACATTGCTTTCTTGTCTGTAGGGGAATTAATATTCCTAAAACAGAATAAAAGTTGTAAAAAAATTTTTTTTTTCTATATTATCATAATCATGACCTTAGAATTTACATTTTCTAGTGCAACATCTACATCAACAGCATTTTTCCTTCCCTTTCCCATTGTTCTATTGACCCACTTACTATGACCTTGACTATTAACCTTTTAACCCCAAAATCTTTCTAAACCAAAAGTACAGGAAATTAAGAAAATCTGATGACGGAATTTAGGCTAGAACTATTTTGTACTTTACTCTGTAGAAACCACTTCTCTGAATCACTATTACTTTGATCTTTGTCCTTCTGACTCCAAAATTAATAATTTTCTACCATACTCCAACGCAAAAACTACGTTAAAATTTAGCTAAATATACATTGTCTTTCCTTCTATCAATGACCTAGACCTTTGGACTTTTAACCTCGTTCTCCATTGATTTGTTTCATATCCCAAGTGTAAGTCATTCTCAGAGTTTTGTAAGAGCATGTGATCTGTATTTATAGTAATTGTGTGGAAATAACAAATCAATGTGAACTTGACCTGTGACCTTCAGACTTCAAGATTTTTTTGCCCACTTAAAGACAAAGGTTAAACATGGTCAAACTCTGCTAAGTAGGTTTTATGAAGAAGGGGTTTCAAGGACTTTTTTCAGTGGAGTCAAAACACCATGTTGTTTATGGGTGAGGGGATACAAATAACTGTAATAATGCAATAATAACTTCCTACTACTGCACTGCAATCCTTTTGCAGAAGCATTAGTCCCTAGACTAAGCTAATTATTTCCTCCTCCAATTATTATTGAAGGACAGGACTGAAAAGAACATGACTCCCATTAAGTTAAGGCTAATGCTATATATTTGGCCTATTTGAATTGCTCCTCTTATTATGAGAGCTGCCACACAGCCTTCTCCTTTTATCTTTGATCATTGAGGCATCTGAGCAAAGGCAATTTTTTTCTTGAGGCCCTATGGTAATGTGGTAATGGCACAGCATGTGGTCCAACCTTCTAACAGCTTACAGTAGTGAGAACTCTTACAGTAATGGAGTAATTATCTATACCAAATTTGTTGAGGCTGTCAATCTTCATCCAAACCAGTAAATTTGTCAATTCAATGGTAACAGATAAGGTATCACTATTAATAAAGAGTAGGTGAGGTGGGTAAACTAATTTTAATTGTGCATTGCTTACTGCTGCAAAGATTCCTACCTTCCTCCCCATCTATGATAACCAGTATTCTTGGTCCAAGGAGAAAGGATGGTATTCTGTTTCCCTTGTGAAGTTACAGCCAAGGTGTTTCACATATGTCTCTGCATAAGACCAGAGGATCTTAAGGGTGAAAATATCTATCTTGTGTCATGTTATGGTAGATGCATTCTGGCTGGTATGGAGTACAAGTGAGCTTCAAGACCCACTGCAACTCAATACAATTGTGGTATATATTTACAACAGAGAATTCAGTATAAAACAATGATATAAATTGAATGACAAATGATAAAACATTATATAATATTGTGTTATAAACTTCTGCAATGGAAGTGTATTAAAGTGAGAGTACCATTACTATGGGAACTGATAAATGTGCATTGTTGGGAGCAGTCATTATAATATTCTTACAGAGAGCATGGATCATGTGTATATTCTTATGGGAGTGAAGAAATACGTATTTCTAAAATTTATATTCCAAATATTCATGAATTATTCAACATAACTAAGTGCTATATGCAGTTGTATTTCAGCCATTGCAAATTCTGAGAGTTTTTCCCCCCTGAGTTTTAAGTCTTCTTGCATACATACATTGAGATGCACACTAGAGTGGCACCATATTTCCATAAAATTCAATTTGTGTCTTTTTGCATTCTTTCAGTTTTCTGTTAATTTTTGCATATGCTTTTGTGTTCTTAACTTTCAACATTTAGCCACACACATGCCAATTACATTTAGGTCAAATAAGAGTTTTGTGTGTAACTTAATAAGTAAGAGAACATAAACATTATATCAATTTATTTGAACCCATTTCATAACAAACAAATTTAGAACGGAAAGTCAAAGACTGAAAATTGTATTCTCAAATCATTTTTACACAGTGCACAGTTCATCTTTATTATCACTAACATTTATTAAATATTAAATTGTTGAAACTTAATTAGGTCTCCTGTTTTGTGATTGAAATTGCAAGTTGACATTAAATTGAAGCTGGCCTTTTGATGAAGTAAAGTTTGGAATGTTACACTCACTCTTCCTGCTGATGCAAAGGAGAGAAGCTAAACAGTTTTAAGAGTGAGATTCTTGGGGGAAATTTCCTTCAGAGGTTAATGAGGGGGTTTTGACATAAATAACTCATGACAGATTTCATCTAGGCATTAGTGAGTGAAATATCAGTCTCTGAAGTTCAAAATACCCAATGAAATCAGAATGACAACGGTTTGACTCAATGGCAGAACTTCAAGAGAACTTGAGTGTAAGAAAGGGTTGCCCTACAGTCTTTAATAGAAGACATTAAACATTCTCTTTCCTTGAAAGAACAAGAAGACAATTCCCAACTATGGATCAACACATTTCCTATTGCATCAATTGCTTCACAATGTATACTCTAAAATTAGATTGCCTCTTAGCCTGGATAATGTAGTAGGCAATCTTGCTCAAAAAATGGTCCTGGCAAATTGATCGCATGAGATGAGCCAGCATGACGTTGAAAAATATGTGGGCTGTTGTGGAGGAGAGAATTCCTGTGCTGCAACGGCAGGTCCCTCATCTGTGGCAATCTCTTGGGCTAGTCTACCAACAGGTTGAGTAGGTCACTGAACCATGAACATTGGAGAGCCACAGGTGGGCTAGCAGGATTAGTGGAAATCCTGACTTGGTGGAGCACCTGTGGAATTATTTTTAGGAGGAACAGCATACGATCCCACTTTCGAATGAAAGCCCTCTGATCTCATACAGGCAAGACATAAAGTGGGAGCTTGCTGATCAATCTTGTAGCAATGAAGTCCACCAAGGATCTCCCCCACGGTTGCAAATGTGATACACCTAAGGTACTTATGTAATTCTGTGAGGACAACACGACTCCCTCTGTACAGACTGTCTGCCAAGATCTTTCCTCTTGCCCGGATTATGGCAGAATCTGGGTTATTTGACTTGGAAATCTGGACATCATCTTATACTCCAACTGACTTATGGATTATGTCATTGATTTTGATTTACGCCATGATTTTGAGATGTAACTGTCAAAATCAAAAACAGGTTACATAGCTGTACCACCTCTAGTCTCATTACCATGTCATTAAATTGTTATAAACTAATATGACTGTGTATTATACTTTTTATCATTCTTTTCTTTTCCAGTCCAATTACCAAGTCAATAACTTATTATAAACTATTATGACTGTATATTATAATTTGTTATCATTATTTTGTATGCATATATATGTGATTGTATTTTCTGATTTGTCCAACAAGAAACAAAATAAAACAAAGAATTCATACTACTTATAATCTATACTCTACAGTGTACTGTTTGCTCTTCACAAATAAAAATAAAAAAGGAACAGATTTTGCTTTCTGTCTGTTTTATTCATCATTTTTATCATACCTCATTCTTCCTGATCACATTTTACCCATAGGTCCATTATTAACCGATATTAATGACTCGAATATTCAATGAATACTATAGCTAAGTAAATAATTATTATATTATTTACAATACTGTCATATACTGAATAAATAATGTCCACAATATAAGTTAAAAGTCTGAATAGAGTTGGACTACCCGCATCTCATGAACGATTTATTTTAGTTATGAATTTCAGATTAAAGCAAAATGTAATGTCATCACATTACCTGTTTTCATTCTCAAGAGACTGTTGTTTTGGCATCAGTCTTTGTTAATTATTGATGGATTGGTCTTTGGTTTCTGACAACAATCAAAGCAAGAGAACTGTTTTAACTCTGATACTGACTTTGGGCAATAGGCAATGACGGTATCACTTTGTTCTCTATCATTAATACACATCAATTAAACGTTTATGATCTCAAGTTGACTGAAAACCATAAGAAATGATGCCCCCTCTTCTCTCAATATATAAATAATGAATGGTACCAATTCTTTCATTGACTGAAGAATCCAATAGTAATGAATAAATTAGAACACTGAGGTGCTTTCAATTGTAATTGTTAACATTTTAAAGAATATTATGAAAACTGTTCATATTTATTACAGTATTTCATACATATATTAAAGAATTATAAAAATGATTTTATTTATTCTTCTTATGTGACGTTTCTATTTTTCTGTCTCTATCACTAATTTTCTTTATATCTGTCATTTCACTATGGTCAGTCTCATTTTCATTTTGGTAGTCCCACTAATTTTATTTTATCTGTCTAATCTTGCCTTCAAACAGGTGTCAGCTGGAAATAATCTGGCCAAAGCTCTAGGCATATTTAAATAGCATTTAACTAACACTGTACAGCCATGTGGTTCTTGTGACAATGGATCTCAACAATTAAAACAAGACTGAACTGGAGGTGGATATTGATAATTGAATATAGTAGTGCCCTTGAAGATGGGGAAGATCACAGTGATGAAGTAACTGAAGAATATAGATTACAATCGCCCTGAAATGTCCCTCTCTATCCAAAATAAAATGGGGGAAAAAAACATATCAGCGTCGCTGACTACAATTTCCCAATTAATCTGGAATAACGTACAGTGATGTTATTAATATCAATGAACTGGAAGATGTATGTGGATGAAGGATGTACAGTTTACAAAATTAGCGGATCTGACTTGTATTCCACATCGAGTTATAGGTCCAAATATACAGTACACCCTTGGCACCAGGTAATCACCCCAATCCTGAATCTGATGCATCGGTGTACAGAAAGAAGGAGTGGGGTTCAGGGTGTGAACTGGGACACTGGTCAAAAACTAGTCCCAATTTAGCCACCAATGTAGGTGGTGGTGAAAATGGGATCCCAGGGGTGTTGCAGCTGAAAGATGGTCCTTGTACAGTCTCTAGCTTTCTGGAAACAGGAACTCGAGAGATTGCAAGTGAATTATCCACGGTGAACCAATTCCACAGCCAAGTTCAGAGTCCCCAGGACAGACAGGGGTAAAGGTGAGTCAACAGCAATGTTTTGGTCAGAAAAGCAGTCATAAGGAACAGGATTTGGTCAAATTTGTTTGGAGTAAGATGAACTCTCCCTAGGCTGGTTAGGAAATTCATCCCCACATGTATAAAGTCCACAGAAGAGACAAGATCTGAATTTTTTGTTGGGGATAAGATTGAGATAGTCTGATTGTTGACCAGCAAAGGGACAGGTCCTTCAGAAGAGACTCTTTTAGGAAGCTTAGAATCAGCCACTTGTCAAAATACTTAAGGCTGTGGATCCCTAACAACCGCAAGCAATGTATTTGCTGGCCTATATGTTGATGTGGAGTGTCGAATCAGCAAATTTTGTAAATTTTCCAGACTTAATTCATATATACGTCGATGCTGAATATAAGACGAGGCCAGATCAATCCCTCGGCTTTGTCTTTTTCAATTGGTTCCATAAAGCATCGCAAATTTTATCATACCTGTAACTTGGTAAATGTTCAGGTCAGGATCAATAAATGTAAGTAAACGTACCTTATTTGTTTCAAACCAAATGATACTGACCTGAAAATTTAATGAGTTGCAGACAGGATAAAATTCGTGATGCTATGAGAAATGAAACTATGGTAACGTCTGGTTTAATTAATATTAATGATATTGTCCATATGCCATTTCAGATTAACAGTAATTCAGAAACTGCATCACTGCATTTTACAGGTTTGTTTAAGAGAAAGAGAGAGAGAGAGGCATATGAATTCCATCACATTTTTCTTCTTGCACCTAGTGATAAAAATCAAATATTACCCAATAAGATAGAGAGATTTCAGTTTTTTCATGTTGCTTTACTAACGCTTTTTCACTGAAGTTTTTGTCAATAATGAAGTTTTGTTAGTAATAAATTAAAGAGTAAATATAAACTAATAAAATACATACCATACTCCTTCTGTTTCAAAGTTGCAATATTCACAATATGTATATCCAAATAGACTCCTATTAGGTTAAACCCCAAAATAGCCATTTAGCATGCTATCTAATTTTCGTTGCAAGTAAGACAACCGCTCCATTCCCACAAATACGATTATTTCTTTTATCAGTAAGTTCATGTACTCTTCTTGTACTTAGGCGGATTTTATTTTTGATTTCTGCTCATGTTAGTTGTTACTTTAAATTGCTCTGACAATTCTGTCAGCATGTTCAAAAGATGTCACTGGTTTCAGGTACATGAGTACCTGGCATTTCGTTTCTTTACATGGTACATTATTCATACCCTGTGGGTATGGGTAGATTCATTTCCCTATTGATAGCCTGACTAATTCGACCTGGTCTGCTGAATCTTGATATCAAATAGGTGTTAGCTTGGATTACCTGACCACGACTGTAGCATTTTTAATTAGCATGTAAGTAACACTACAAAAGATGTGCTGTTCTTGGCACAATGACTAACTAGAACTAGAACTAAAACTAGAAGGACTTGTTTACAGTGGTATTAATTAATAATGGAATATAGTGTTGCACTTGTACAAGAGTAGGATCAAACTCATAAGGTAGCTAAACAATATAGATTACAACTGTCCTGAAATCTCTCTCTCTCTCTCTCTCTCTCTCTCTCTCTCTCTCTCTCTCTCACACACACACATCTGGGCATATTTTATTTGACCACAAGGTGCAAGAAGAAAAATGTGATGGAATATTTGTCTATATCATGGTTATTCATTTTCTAACTTGCCTATTCTAATGCACATATATACAATCAGATTTAAACAATCTATCTTACTAATGCATGCTGCTTTGGCACAATTAATCTGATGTAAGTTTATTTAATACTGACAATCATGTAAATATTTAAAAATCCTTCTAAATGTGGGGTCCTGTATTTTTCTTACACGATTTCTTCCACAAATAAAATATTTTTTTGTACAGGTTTTTCGTACTTTTGGAGATTCTTTTTTACATACGAAAAATTACAGGATATAATCCATATATGTCAATTCAGAGCATAAGATCAGATTTTCTGGTCAAAATGTATTGACTTATAGGCCGACAAATACGGTAGGCTAGAATTACTCTCATCACCCACATAAAGGCTTTGGGAGTGGAAGCAATGCCAAACAGAAGCGCAAAAGATTTGAATATCTCTTGGTCGAGACAAAACCAGACTGAGGTATTTTCTGTGAGAGAGAAGATGCAGATGCGAAGGTATGCATCCTGAAGATCAAAGAAGCCCAGTTACTGGGACATATGGTGTACATGACTGCAGTGGTAGCCTCCATTCTTAAAGCAGTCTTCCTGTAGAAATCTGTTTAAGGCAGAAAGGTATATTAGAAGCCAAAGTGGTTCACCTTTGCTTTCACATCTGAAAGATCTAGGAAAAGAAAGCCAGAGTCTGGTTGAGGCATCTTCACAAATGCCTCCAACAAGCATTGAAGCACTGCTGGAGACAATGACTCCTCCTTCGCGAGACTGAAAGATGATATCAAAACTAAATCAACATGTGATTGTCATCAGTATGTTTGTTTTAAGCTCCAAAGTCTCCTAGGTTTTAACAGCGAACAAGCCAGGCCCTAGCCAATATCTCCAATGTATCACTCCATACTCCAGGGGAGAGGGTTTAAGAGTTATAAGCTGGCAAATGGGCTTAATAGCTGGAGGCCAAACCCAGCAGACATATATAGAAGAAGAGACAGATCACCCTTTCTGCTGAGGCCAAACCCAGCAGACTTATATAGAAGAAGAGACAGATCACCCTTTCTGCTGTTTGTTGAACTCTTGTCCCTTGGACTACTTTTGTATAACTTTTCAGTCCATATCAGAGTGTGTGAGCATTAAAAGATCAAGAGGAGGTGCTACCCTAGAAAGCCTCACCAGACTGGAGAGAATCTTCTTGTCCTCAGTGCCAGAAGGCTTGAACACAAGTCTGGTGGAATAAGGCAGTAAACTTTGTTCACTGCCTTATTGAAAATTCAAACTTCCTCCTACTCCAACGCCTGGCCCAACATGTGGGAAGGAGCTGGAGACCCCAACAGCGGGGAAGGGACTGTTACCGCCAGTTCCTCTGAGAAATCATTTGAGTCCACCATGGTGGAAATGAACCATTGTCCTGAGTCCACTCACAAAGCAAGGCAGCACTGCCCTCCTAGTATATCTCTCAAGGGAGATATTGAATTAAGTTTGCCATTGTCCTGAATTCACTAATGGTAGGTGATGGATCTAATCCTACTAGTGGATTTCCTATGTGAATGGTGTTACTGATCCCTTCTAGATCATCTTGGTGTGAGTCGCATATAGATTAACATGGAACATGGAGTGATGTCAATTTAGTCCACCACCCTAGTCAGGCAAGTACAATCTGGCTCCCTGTTCAGGATTAAATGGTAACATAGGAACAGCGTGGGTATCGACCCAATCCTTGTTTGCTAGTGGATTACCAGTGACGGAAACTCAGTAACTGCCACTTTGTAGCTGGTAACTAGCCACTGGTCACCGACTAAAGACTTGAGACAAAGATCTGATTGACAAGCCCAAGTCAGATTTATCCAATCTAGATCACTGCATTTCCCTCTCAGGAAGGCATGACCGGCTAATCTCATTCAACAGACCACCAACCTCGAGGAGGTACTGCTCATCCCTAAGCAGGAGGTGCAAAGGAAGGTTCTTCATTCCCCCTCTAAAAGTATCAGGACTTTCCACACCTGGTCAGACCAAAGACAATGAACTGGGCAGTTACCTGTGCATGATCACCCAATGTATGTTAAGCAGACAGGGTACATGTATGACTAGGTTTTCCTGTGCCCACACATGCCCAAATTGTGTGACATTAGTAGCTCTAAAAGGCAAAGATTCATGCCAAACAAAATATCCAGAACCTAAAATAGTGTAGATAATACTTACCCTAGCACCAAAACAATGTGGTGGGGGTGTTAAAGGGATACAATTTAATGATGTACTGCTTACTAATGGATGTGCAAGAAAACCACTAAAATGAAAAGGAACCCAAATAACACTCAAATAAAGTAAGGACTGAGCACTTAATTCATACAAATATGCCAAAAAAGATGTTTCATAACAAATATGAAGGTATATTTTGATGAGCAAATTAGCACACATGTAATGTGTAAAAAATCCAAGAAAAAAAGGACACTATTTTGGCCCTTCAGTAATAACTGGAGGAGAGAATAATTAGCTTGGACTAGGGAGTAAGAGACCTGGAAAAGAAACCAAAAATGAAAACAATGCAATAGTAACAGCTTTTGTGTTACTGTTATGAAAAGACAGGTTTCATATAATATAATAAGCTTTCAAAGCTACTTATATTAAGTTCACTGTCCCTCCTTTTTTATGACATCCTCTCATGACAAATATATGGAGAAAACTTGAACGTTTAGATGACCGGTAGTTGTCATGCCCTGGATAAAAATTTCAATATTTTTACAGGATGCAATTAAAATACATGCAACCTAAATTATATTTTTATGGCCTAAATTAATAACATGTGAAACAAGCATAATACCTGTCCATTATTGTCCTGAGGTAGGCACAAATGATGGTGGAAACCCATTTTGAGGGGAGGTAAATCTGGCATAAACTGAATCCTATTTACAGGGTATTAAGTGGACCAACATTATGCATTCTAGGAATATTTTTGTTCATGTTCACATGAAGCTAATGAATGTTAAATTAAATGAACATAATTACCATCTCTAAGTTAGATTGCACATCACCAAGTATCTTCAGGTCTTTGAGCAGCTGAATCATCAAGTCAATCCAATTGTCTTTATCACTGTCTGCAACTCTCATGTCACCAGAATGGAGAATTTTATTTCGAATCTCTATCAACTGAGAAATTAAAAATAAATTAAAATCAAATTGATGTTTCTGTTAGTTACTTTAGCAACAAAACTGACTAAATTTTAGAAAATTGGTGTTCCCATCTGGTCATTTTTAATTGTCATACGAAAAACTGAGAGTAAATACACTGAAACTTCATAAAGATGTAGTCCTTGACCCCACTGAAAATAAAAATGAATATCAGCAAAACAACTGTAAATATTGAAAGTTTGGAATGTAAAGTCTAATGTAACTGGCCTACAGTTTGATGGTGTGCCTGTACCATTCATGCATTATTGTTTTGTTCAGCACATCTGCTGTTATGGTCAGTGGGTGTCTTGGCACAGCATGGAATCTTCCCTTTCACTCACTAAGTTTCTGAGCCAATCACTGTATTAATAAATAACCCAGAATTTCTAAAACAATTTATATATTTTAAAAAATGACTAGTTCAGCAATAAGATCATAAGCTTTGCCCTAAAATTATTGATAATTGCTAATCTTGACTGGTGGAAAATTTTGATTCTGTAGTTGTGAAATAGTGGTAAGGTTTAGAAAAATCAATCTGAAAAGGACTGGGAACCATACCTGTGATTTGAATAGCTAAACAAGTGTCAATCAACTACATATTTAACATCTGACAAACTAAAAAGTTAAACTGGCCAAAAGGCAGATGACACCAATCAATTTCTTCCCCCCAAACTTATGGCATGTATCAAATGTTATGTATTGTATCACCCCGTGCGTTATATATCAAAAAGATCAGAGTTCAGGATTTAAAAATGCTTTTTATAAATAATAAAGGCAAGATAGAACATACCTTTCAATATCGCATAGTGACTAAATTACATCCACAGTGTTTGTCACAACAATATCAACTTCTGATAATGTAGAGCAGACCTGTTTGTCTAAATGCCAAAAGACAACGTTGTAATACACCATATTATGGTGGAATTAATTATATTACTAAATTCCTGTGTATATTAACAGCTAAATTTATTAGACTGACTGTAACACATTCTGTTGTAGTAGCATGATCTCAATGGAAAAATAATTTTAGTGCTAGTGTGCTTGAGCAGTGTGGAAGATAGCAATAGCTTTATAAAGAATTACAATAATAATCTTAAGGCATTTAAATTCAATAGCAATCATGTAATAAATCTACTTAAAATTTCTCATAACAATTTGATTCAGTTTTGGGATTTTATAGTATCAAAGTTAATATCAGTTATGTCAAAATATATAATTGATGGCTTTAGAATTCATGGCCGAAATTCTCTTCTACTTTGATGTTCATACTTTGCTGCTCTAACAGCCATCTGCCGGTGCACTGTCTGCACTCATATTTATAGACTCCTGTTCACATCACATGACCTTGGTTAGCCAATCAATGTTTGCCCTTCTCAGGGCTAGCCATGGCGGTAACCAATTCAACTGTTCAAACTGCATGGGAAAATCCCTCTAAACACAAAATTTAGACAGAATTAAGTTGTCCTCTCAATGTCCGTACTGTGCATTTTTAATTTTAATCTTATTTGTATATTCCAAATTTCAGAAAGGTAAGATAATTCATTTCCTAAACTATTCATGAGAAATTCCTGCATGACACATGCATGGTCCAGCATGGAAATGAATAGGGCACAATAATCGCCAACATTCGAACATCTTTTCAATTAATGTTGATGTCCCAGGGCTTGTAGAACTGTTCATGTCTTTAGATGAATTCCTTGACAAATTCATTAATACTCATGACAACAGCCTGACATTACAAGAACCGGAGCAAGGTTTAATACTCACATTTAGTATCAAACATACCGCTCCGGTGGTCTAGTGGTTAGAGCACCCACCTCGGATGCGGGATGTTGCGGGTTTGAACCCCAGCCGAGTCATACCAAAGACTTTAAAAAATTGTACTAACAGCTGCCTCGCTTGGTGCTCAGCATTAAGAGGTTAGTGTTAGGACTGGTCAGCCTGGTGTCAGGATAATGTGACTGGTTGGAACATCATGCCCCATGTCTGCAGCATGATGCCCCAGTGCTAGACATCACTATAAATTGTCACACTGCAGACATTGTAGCAATATGACGGAAAAATTGTTAAAGCTACATTAAAAATCTAAATCACACACAGTATCAAACACAGAGTACACATTTATAAGAGAATGCAGACAGCGATCTAAACAATGGTGGGTGGGTGGAATACGTTCAGGAATGGAAGAAGTAATTCACACGTGGTAGATGTTTTCAGCTATAGATAAAAATGACATGATCAAATATGCCAAAGTCTTGTAGGTCAAACATCATCTCACATCTCAACATTTAATATCAAATAATCTTGACACATTAAATGGACAATGTTGGTGCATGCAAAACTCCAGCCGAGTCATACCAAAGACTTTAAAAAATGGTACTAACAGCTGCCTCGCTTGGTGCTCAGCATTAAGAGGTTAGTGTTAGGACTGGTCAGCCTGGTGTCAGGATAATGTGACTGGTTGGGACATCATGCCCCATGTCTGCGGCATGATGCCCCAGTGCTAGACATCAGTATAAACTGTCACACTGCAGACATTGTAGCAATATGACGGAAAAATTGTTAAGGCTACATTAAAAATCTAAATCACACACAGTATCAAACACAGAGTACACATTTATAAGAGAATGCAGACAGTGATCTAAACAATGGTGGGTGGGTGGAATACGTTCAGGAATGGAAGAAGTAATTCACATGTGGTAGATGTTTTCGGTTATAGATAAAAATGACATGATCAAATATGCCAAAGTCTTGTAGGTCAAACGTCATCTCACATCTCAACATTTAACATCAAATAATCTTGACACATTAAATGGACAATGTTGGTGCATGCAAAACTCCATTCATAATACCATTAAGGTATTACAATATAGTGAACCGCATCATTTTTTTCTGACTGTGTTTGATGTTTTTACATTATCACTATTATAATTATTATTGGAAAAGGAATGTAGTTCTTAATAGTGCCTAGTATGCTTGTTTGTTGAGTTAGGTATTACAGTATGAATTGATCCATGTAACTGGGTCTTGTGTATCAACTGATGTAATTAGATCTTGTGTACGAACTGATGCATGTAATTAGGTCTTGTGCAAAAACTGATGTATGTAATTAGGTCTTGTGTATGAACTAATGCATGTATCAAATGGTATGTATGAACTGATGTATGTAATTTTAGATCTTGTGTATGAACTGGTGTATGTAATTAGGTCTTGTGTAAGAAATAATGTATGCAATTAGATCTTGTGTATGAACTGTTGCATGTAATTGGGTCTTGTGTATGAACTGATGTAATTAGGTCTTGTGTAAGAACTGATGCATGTTAAATTGGGTCTTGTGCATAAACTGATGTATGTAACTGGGTCTTGTGTATGAACTGATGTATGTAATTGAGTCTTGTGTATGAATTGATGTATGTAATTAGATCTTGTGTATGAACTAATGTATGTAACTGGGATTTGTGTATGAACTGATGTATGTACAGTAATTTGGTCTTATGTATGAACTGATTTATATATTTTTGTCTTATTGATAAAAATAACACAAATTGCCATTTTCAATGAACAAAATACTTCATCTATGAAACCTTGACAGAAAATTCTACATTTGCATAGTGCTGTTACCTCTTATAATTCAATTCAGCCAGATTCTCTATGATGACAGACATCTGCCATGAAGGTTAAATATTGTACAGAATATGAATGAATGAACTGAAAAATATAACCAACTAACAACCAGATAAGAATAAAGATATTACCTACTACATCAAAGCATTTCATTATAATGGTACAATTTTGTCTCTGAATGATGTCTAATATTTTTAAACATGAAGTGCAGTGATGAATTCAGCTTATAATTAAAAAACTAAACAAAATGTTCACATCTTTTATCAAAAAAGAATGTTTTAGCATTATTTCAATCCATCAAAGAAACTGAAGATTTCACTGACTTGAAAGCAATTTAACAATTCCTTGTCTACACTGAGACAATGTAATCCTTTTCTTGAAAAGCTTAAGTAAACTCTAGTCTACATTCTCTTATGGATTATATCCTGTATAATACATACAGAGTATACTCCTGGAAAAATGTGCAGACACTATTTACATTACAGTCTGACATATCTGCCCTCTTGCACTGCGATGGATTCAGTAAGGGTCCGTCTTGTCACCAGCTTTTGCTTTACTTGAGGATATACTATTGTATTCTAAGGGAACGATCTTATTCTAAGGGTGCAAATAATAAATAGAGGCATCAAATAAAGGTAACATGATTTAATAACACAATAGTAGAGCCAACGAATCAAGTGACTTACATGAAATGATTGTGAAATTATAGCGTGACTAATGTATAGATAACATTATGGAATGCAATACATTATGATCTAAAGTGTTGTTAGCATATGCTGAATCGGTTAGTATAGAACACGAATTTGTTTATAACACTTGTTAACATAAGTTATGACTAACAGCAAGCAACAAGGAATTGTATTTGGTTTTCTGGCTGAAGAGTACATTTAAATACAGATGTACAGAGTAAAGACTAAAATACTCATGTGTATCTTGTTATTTTTCGTATGCACATTAGTATTGAGTCATGCAAGCTATTGGTGTTCAATATGTTCGCATTTATTCTTTATTCATTCATAAAACAAGGGTGGGGGTGGAATAAAAGAACCAAGTCAAGGAATTACATATGCTTTCTAACTGAGAAGTACTTTTAAATATAGATGTACAGAGTTAAAGCATGCAAGTACATGAGAATGCAGTGTGTCAAGCAACAAATTAGCAATAAAGACTAAAATACTCATGTGTACAGTGGAACCTGTCTTGCAAGACCACCCCTTTTGCCAAAACATAATGGTCTCTCATGACAGGTGGTCTCTCATAACAGGTCATAATACTATATAATCAATAAATCTGTACATGAAGAACCTGGTCTCTCAAGACAGGTGGTTTCTCATAGCAGTGGTCTCTCAAGACAGGTTTTACTGTATCTTGTTATTTTTCATATGCAGGGTTAAATATAGTTAGTACTGAGTGATGCAAGCTATTGGTGTTCAATATGTTTTCATTTATTCTTTATTCATTCATACAAGTGGGGGGATAGAAAAATAAAAGAACCTAGTCTATAGGTTCAAGGTCTACTCTTGCTGGTGTACCATATATAGTCTTTGGTGCTTAAGGTTATTGTGGTTTATGTGCAGATGCAACTTTAGCACTTTTAGCATAGCCACATCCAACCACAAAGTTGGTTGGGCCATAGCGTATCGAGACAATAGTGTATTATTTCATATTTCGAGCATTCGACAAAGAGTGGCGAGTGACAAAGATCATACTTAGTTACTTAAATTATAGTCGCATTTGCCCCTGGGGCATGCGCGACTGACAAAGCTCGTTTGTTTGCCTAAATTATAGTTTCATTCACCTCTAGGGCATGCGCGACTGGTTAATTCCCACAAACTGGAATATTTAATTGGTCGTGAGTGTTGGAAATAGAGCCTCGCCCCTCACCCATTTATATGTGCATGGCACACTGTTTAATTATAATGTCCAGAAGTGGCAAGGCAGGTGGGTGGGACGTGAAGAGCCCACACACACACAAAGCACCCTTGTTATCTTGGGTGTTATTTTGACCCCAACTGCTGAAAGATAACTTGTTGTCTTGGCACAATTTTGATGATTGTTCTGTGCTGCTTTGTAAGAAGATAGTACCACATCGGTTATCGCTTAGTGATTATCTAGTTAAGGCTATCTTACTTGGTTGCTACCTTGTGTAGCTGGGCCTGACGATCCTGGGTATTAGACCACCTTATATATTTTGATTTTTGTGTCATATTTAATTTGTTAAGTTGGTTTTTAAAAAAATTTAGACTATTTATTGTGCCACGTTATGCAGTTGGGCCTGATGGTCCTGGGCATTAGACCACCTCATATTTTCTAAGTTGTGGGTCTTATATACATTTCCTAAGTTTTGTAAATGCCACATTGTGTAGTTGGGCCTGATGGTCCTGGGTATTAGACCACCTTATATATTGTAAAAGTTTTGTAAGGTCTTACATAAGTTTCTAAATGGTAATTTGTATATATCTAATCTCAAATGACTTTCTAATAACAATCTGCAGTCACCTTTGTGGTATAAAAGATGCTAGTATCCTAGTCTGTTCGGGTATATTACTATTGCATTACTAATGGCCTTGTTCTGTTAATTGTGTTGTGAATATATGGTGCCACTTTTGTTCTTATTTCTATTTGCATTGCTTGTGTTCGATTATTTGATATATATATTGGTACATTAATTTGTGGGTTTGTTACTTACTGTTGTCCCTCATGTCCTAACATTTATGGTTGTTTATATAGGGCCTGTTACTACTGACATTGCTAGGTCATGCAGATTTCCCACAACCGCAGTATGGTGTGGGGAGGCAGGTCCATCTTTATCAAACGTTTTAGGGTCCACCTTATGCACACAGGCATAACACCACACCCTAAGCAGTTGGTCTCCGGCTTTTCCCATAACTCTTGATATGTTTGGTCTGCCTCCCCCCCCCCACAAAGGCCCCTGTGTCACATTCAACCTCCCTTTATATAATTTGTTACCATAGCATTTATTACTCATTGCTTAATATTGTCATGGTATATATTAAAGGTGTTGATATAACAGATTTATGGGGTTTTGCTGTTTTTTGAATTGATATTAGCTTAGGTGATAATTTGTTTTTGGTAGTCTGGGGAATTTAGATTCATCCCTTTTTCCCCAATATCAGAATTTAGCACTTGCGATCATCAGGCAAGAAAGAATTACTGACCAATCAAAATCAAGCTGTGTGATCAAAATATCAGATGTGTTAAAATACATCTCTTACAAGTTACAACATCCATCAACAACACATCCTAACTATAATTATAATATCCAGAACTGTGCTCCGCATGAATGAACGTTCAAATCACGTCTGCCGAAATAAGTGTACATATCTGTGAATTGAAGCTGGGACATTTTAAGCGTAACAATTAATTATAACTAATAAAATCATTCATAGCTGCATCGAATAGCTCACTTTATGAACAAATTACATGGTATATTGATGTAGTGAATGAGAAATGCCATGCTGTAAACATGCCAAAGATGACACTGTGACCTAAGCCAGATATTCCAGCATAACAAGTCAAGCTCTTACTTATGACCTAATGACCTTTACCTAACCCCAGGAGAGAACAAAATGTATCACAGAATGTCAGTCAAATTTTTCATTTAATATAATTATATCCAAATATAACTGGAGCACTACTATAAAGCCAAACGTCATGCTCCTTGATTAACCTTAACTGACAGTTCACACTTTTGAAAGCTAGAATTTGTAGCAAACAATTGGCCTGTGAAATAAAGACCGATTCACAGTTTAAAAACATTTTACCTTTAAAAATGAGATGAATAAGGATACAAATATTTTCATTATTTATGTTTTACAAAAGAAGAAATATAAACAAACAAATAAACAAGAGCCCCAAGTAGGCCTGAGATCACTCATTCGACTGGAATCTTCATAATAGCCAATTAAATGCACATGCATCGAAAACAATTGTTTCAAGATTTTTTTTTAACTTCCTTCATATTTCATGACAATTATCAGCATCATTGGTACAGTAATGAATGATCATTATGCCAAGATGTTTTCTATAAATTTGGTGACATTCTGTTGAGGGACAGGCTTTCCAAGACAAAGCTGATTAACCCTGGTAGTGTTGAATCCATGTTTATGGATGACATTCACCTGGCTATGTATGTGTAGACCATATATTTACGGTTAAACTGAACCTGTCTGTATGTGGATATCCTAAAAGTATGGATCTGGACAATGATGCCATTAGATGTCAAATCTCTGCCAATGATTAAATGTATGCTAATAATATGAGAGAGAGAGAGAGAGAGAGAGAGAGAGACAGACAGACAGACAGACAGATACTAGCTTTGCATCACTGGAATAGTGCATCAATGGAACAAGCATATCTTGACAAGAAAGTCCGTTATCAACAATGGACATTGATGTAAACAACATGGTGACTGTTCAATATTGACATTCTCACTTCTGTCTCAAAGACGGTTGGTACTCATTACCAATGTATTGTTATGGATATCTGTCATATCTGTATTATCAGTTTAATTTATAATATAATTTTTATACGTCATGTGGGTTTATGACATTTATATTTTAATTCTTTAAATTCAGTGGCTGGCTAGAACTATATTAAAGTATATGTACACTATGATGTAGGACTTTCATTCATAAGCCAAAGCCAATTGCTAGGTCAAGTAAACAACTATGTTGGTCAAGTATGCCAAGCATCAATTCAAATGATGGAAGTCACAAAACATCACATGAAACTAGGAGTGCATTTGCCCTGTTAGAACTATATCATGCATGCCCTAGTTGTTGATTGGTTCAATTGTTTGAGAAGGTTATAACCTGACTGTTTGTCGATAAGTTATTTTAAAATAATATAATTCAATTGTTCCAGAATCTTATAGTGAATCAAATTCTGTTTATTTAATTCATATATTGAGACTGTATAATGAGAACACATGCACCACTTATTCCATTCTTCAGTTATGTCAGCTTTTTAAGAGTCGTTGACAAGAAATAGAGATTTATTTATATTTGTTTATTGAATTTAGCAGAGTGGAAACTCTTTAATTTAAACATCCAGTACTTATCAGATTATGAGAATTTATACAAGGACTTGAATATTTAAATATGTAATTCCATTGGATTATGTGAAACTTTCAAGGACTTGAGAATTGATTTTCTACATAAGGATACCACAGGCTTATTATGTGTTATATGCAAATGCTCTGATGCAGCCATCCCATTCAGTAAGAACAAGTTCCATAAACTCTAGCATAAACTAGTGGGTAAGTTTGTTTTCACCATGTCTGTCATGTACAGAACATTTTCTTATACTAGTAGACGCACTGTACCATTTCGAATCGGGACTGTAACAAGCTTGAAATAGCCAACCATTAAATTCTCAGGATTGTAAGGGTGGTGGTTCTAAAGTATGCCTTCAGTGCATAGCCAAAGCCACCCATCCCCCGAAAAAGAGAAAAAAAGAGAGAAACAACCACTCTTCTTATGCTACACATTTGTTTTGTTCTCTCACTCTCTAATCAAGTTGTAAAGGAAATTAATGAGAGAGAGAGAGAGAGAGAGAGAGAGAGATAACTACTATTTTATGAACACACTCTTATGACAGCTACAGGAAACATCTGTGACCTGGTAATCTATTAATCATAAAAAATAATCAATACCTGAACTCTTGATTTTATGGTCATTTTTTTAACATTCAATAGTGCTTTTGTTTTGTATTTACAGAACAAGTTTCTGAAAAAAACGAATGAACATACCAAGCTGATTAATTTTCTTTTTACTTTCCTATAATGCTTGAGAAGTTACATACAATATAATAATAAATAAAGTCTACTGTTACAACTCTATGGTCATAAACTAAGTAAAAAAATGTAAAACTTAATAAATAATTTAATTCTCCAAGTTACAAAAAGAAACTTTATTAGGAACTTACAGTATTATCTATTTAATGCACAACAGTCTTTAAAAATTTTACACAAGTCCAAAAGAATCGAGTGTTCCAGATGAATTCCAGTCCTTGAATGTGCTGATGTGCCAACAGTCTTGATGTATTACAATGACATTTTCCAGAACTCGTTTCTCCTTTTAATAAATTCACAATTGTCCCAGAACAATATTTTAGTACAAAACAGCGATGTGAACACTCTGTAATTCCAATGAATAAGCCAAACAAATGATCTGCTCTTAAATTATATCTAAACATATCATTAAAAAAATCTGCAGGCTGATATTAAAGCAAGAACATATGAAATAAGAATCAATTAACTGATCAACTTGCTCTTCTTATATACACATTAAGGCTGTAGTATGGCTCTTAAGTTGCAATACTTCCTACGTGATATTTGTCACAATATCCAACATTGCAACAGAACTCACCTGACTGAATCAGTCAATGGGAAATTACCCCAACTTGTCAACCAGTTCATTATTACAATTAATTTGGAACATTTTCAACACCAATAATTCATATGTCATCTACAGAGATGCACCAAAAGTGAACACACAAAATAAACTTAACACTACCCTAATAAAATTGTATGAAAAATTGTTGATTCTCTATTGCCATTTAATACACAATGCATATAAACATGAAAGGAAATTAAATGTTTAATCAAAATTAATATTAAGATTTCAAAAGCAACTTGAAACCAAATGTTAAAAACTAAAAGACTGCAAATTAAGATTTAATCCATTAATAATTCCCAAGAGTTGCAGTAATATTCCAAAAATGCTAACTGATGCAGAACAATTTTCTGTAAGAAAAAGTGCATAGCCTTGGTAATGTGTACACAATCATATCTCCAATTGTCCAAATTTTAAACTTGTGCAATTTTAAAAGTTTACATGTAATTTCTACAGTAGGAACTTCAACAGATGCCAAGTGTTTCATAACATGTTTCTTTATTTTAGGTTCATATTATGGTTTTTATGTATGAAAAATAATTATCTGCAAATCAGTGTGGTTCACATGTAAAAGTTAACCTGTTGTGGTTTTCACTGCTTATCAACTTGAAAAATACAACTCTAACTTTATCTAGATAAATTTAAAGTAAACAAAGTTCAATCAAAAGAGTGTTCTGGCCACCAGTAGAATCTCATCAAATTTGCATGCAACCCAATGCTTGACTTTTGTTATCTTTGGTTCATCATCAGTGAAGGAGACTTAGGTAAATGTCAGTACTTTCATTAACAGTGACTCTGGCTTCTTGGTATATCTACAGGAACTGCACTCTGAAAAATATCCGACAACCAATGCTACTTGCATACATGTGTAATGGACCCAATTGTTGCAAACTCACCTCCTCATGATTTTGGAGTGTCATTGGCAGTTTGCAACTGATGTTTGATACCATACATAACAAAAAATGAAATATACCACTATCGTGGCAAGAGAAGACCAAAACTAACAACCATGATAATACCACTGTACCTGATAATGTTACAGTATAAACTATCAGATTTGCACACTGCAGCAGATTACAAAACTAAATATCTTGACTGTGTAGACCTTTGACAGCTGTGCTCATATTGGCTGAATATTATAAGGTGTATTATAAATAATTCTTAAAACATCTCGAGTTGTAAATAAATGTGGTCAAACTGTTTTTGGTCATAGATTATAGAATGCGTCAATTATGCATCATTAAATCAATCACAAACATAACTGATGTAATTCTAGTGAATGCAATTTTCATTATATATAAAGCTGTAAAGAAACCAACTGCTTTGTGTACATTTCTGTGGAAATGACCAAGAGCCTTGTAGGCTAAATACTTTAAACCGGGCTCAGCCCAACCAAACCAGGTTTTGAGCATATGTTTCTGACACACACAAAGAACAATAGCAGCAGCAGGGAGGGTGGATCCTACAAAGTTTTCAATTAGAGATTATGCTGAAAATTAAAGTTTCCTACAGAGACGAAAATACAAACATCAATATCGTCAAAACAGAATCTCTAACCGACCCAAAACTTTTCCAATCAGGTTAGCTTATTTCGGTTACTTTATTTTTTGACTTTTGTGTTTTTTTTTTTTTATGGCATGTTTTGTTTACTTGTGCGCTCACTCATTCTTTGTCGTCGCCCTCCCTGCTGCTGTGCAGGTGCGCTTCATTAAATCATTATTATATCAATAATGGAATCTCACGCAGCTAAACTAGCTCAACAGCGACTAGAAACAATTAAGAAATATCTCCCCATCTGTGATTCTGTCAAGCAGCAACTACAAGCTTGTCAGGAGTCTCAGATGGAATTTACAGAGGGTACAGAACGGTTATTTAAACCAATTGTCAAACCAACAAAAACAATTGTTAAAGCAACTGAGGCAACACTAAAAAGCTCTTGAAACATTGCCTGTTGATATTGCTGGGCATCTTCAACCTCCTCAACCACCACCCTGGCAACCTCCTCAACCACCACCTGAAGATCAGCAACAACCTCTTCCAAGAATTAGAACTAGCATCACAGATAAATTCACGCCTGAAGGTATTGCTGCTATCAGGGATCAAACCCAAGTAATGGATATTGCTGCGTATGGATATTATGAAAGAGAAAAATATGTAAAACCCGAATATGTTAAAACTATGAGATCTCCATGTTGGGTAAGGGATGTATATCACATCGCTACTTATACTCCACAAATCAGAATTATTATTAATTAGTTTGATATTTTTAACCGAACAGTAGATGAGTATACAGAACAAATAAACCAAGCAAGAAAACAAAAAGGAGAAGAAATGAAGTCAAAACTTGAAGAATCTAAACAATCAAGAAAACAAAGAGAAAAAGAATTAAAGTTTAAACTTGAAGAGATTGAATGAGCAAGAAAACAAAAAGAAAAAGAAGATTTGGAATATGAAGAAATTAGACGAAGTAGTGAATCACATTCACCAAGTAAGAAAGAAACAACTGGAAGTGGTCTTATTACTCAATGTCCCAACAACGTCCTTGCCAACATGGACAGATTAGAAATCCTCAATGGCGGAAAACGAGCTGGCAATAATTCCCCAGAAAGTCATTAATGAAGCAGCTGCTATTTGTCAGATATTATTTACAAGTGGTATCACGGATATTAATGTTTATCGATCCCTCATTGATGAAATTGCTGATGATTACCACAGTGATTAAGGGTATACAATTAGATCAGTGACAAGAAAATAAGATAATTATACATAATACTCACCGTGGACCCATCATGGTCAGGGTGATAAATTCATGATTACCTACATATAAAGCGTACTATGGGGATGGACTCGGTGATGTTGTTCAGGGTCTATTTAAAAGGATAGCTCCAAAAGCAATACCGATTGCAAAGCAACTGGGAATGAAAGCTACTGATGTTGTTCATGATAAAGATATTGGCGCTGTTGGTGATGTTGCCGGTAAGGCATTCTCAGCAAGCAAGGACAGACTAGCATGATCAATATGACGAAAACCTCAGCCAGTAAAATTACCCAGCACAGAAGTTATGCCTGCAAATGTTAGTAAAATAATAAATCAAGCTGCGAATCAAAAACTAGCAGTTGACTGGTGTACCCCTATCAGAAAAAGAAAAAAAATATAACTGCTAGTCTGATAGCAGGAAGCGGTCTTCGTGTTAGACGATAAGAAATATAATAAAATGTTCAATCGTGTATCTGATCCTGCATTCGACATGGATGCACCAGTTCTCAAGGATGAATCGGTACGTGATTATCAGTATTATTCTTATGATGCTGGAGAGCCAAATCAACGTGGAAAAATCGAATTGCAAGTTCAGGACACAAGCAGATATTTTTTGCCCACTGAGGCATTCACTGAAGTAGAAGGGAGACTTCTGCAAGCAGATGGTACAGCATACAGAATTTTAGATGACCTGGTTTTGTTAACAATGGCATTATGGCGTTATTTAAAAGTGCCACATACATGATTGACAGAAGACACATTGAATCATGCCTGGAAAATGTCGATATTGCCACAACGATACTTGGCCTTGCAAGATACAGCAATGATTACTCAAGATCAGCTGGTCCATCAATGATGTTTGCAAAGGATACAACTGATCATCCAGAAAGCAATAACATGACACTCAATGCAGCTGGGAACGCGGATGTATCAATGAATGATGAATTCAAATTAGGATTTGCTGCACGTAGATTAATGTTAAATGATGAAGAAGAGTTTTTATGTGTGATTCCACTACCGCATATATTTGGATTCTGCAGACATGTCAGAAAGATTATTTTTGGAGCCAAGCATACAGTTGTACTTGTTAGAAAAGACAACGACAATGATGCAATCTGGCGACCAAATGCGGTTGGTGCAGGCATAGTAAGACTAACAAAACTTTCGTTGTGGATGCCAGTAATGACTCCATCGATCGCCGAAGAACAACGGTTGCTCTCTTTCATGGATCAAGGTGGTAAATCAACATTATCATGGTTGACGATGACAACAGACAGTATTACAAGTGAAGTTGTCGGTTTATTTACATGGCAGATACCATCACAGCAGGGAGTGTCAGCACCGCGACATATATTCATTGCATTTCGGGAAAATGCACAGATAACACACAAACACGAAATCCAATGGTATTTGACACGCTTGGAGTTGTTGAAATTTCTTTAAGGATAAATGGGCATCAGGAACCATCTGAAGAAGTATTACCGAGTTTTGATTGCAGTCATGTAGCACGTGCTTATCATCGGTTGATGACATTTATGGGGCGTGATCAGAATGTTGATTCTGGTTTGCAGATATCTCAGCATGATTTTACAACGCTGTATCCATTACTTTTTGTTGGAACATTTAGATTTATTCAGACAATCTGTCGTTGATATACACTTCTGAGCACGTGTAGCATGATCATCACCAAGAATACCTGATCAACCGGTTATTCCTGGTGGTTACAAAGCAATCGCTGTTATACTCAGCAATAAAACGATGTTGCTTGAAGGTGTTGGTGGACGAATGAGAGTCATTGATGCAGTCAAAAACATGTAATTAAATGGCTCATGATATTATAATGTCATATCATCATGTTAATGTTACTCTGACTCCTGGTCAGATTAAAAAGCTGCAATCAGTATCAAAAAAAAAATTCGGGAATGAAAATATTACTGAAACGAGGACAGACCTCAGGTAGCCCAAATAAACTATCACTGACTAAACGTCAACTCAAGCATTTCAATAACGCCAAACGATCATAGCCTGGCGTACGACTTGATCTGTCTGCAGGTGCCATTAGCAACATTGCCAAGACAGGTGGCACATTTCCACTCCTCGCAGCTATACCAGTGTTGATAGCCACTGCAGCTCCAGCTGTTGCAAAAGCATCTGCACTTGGTGCTGTTGGAACTGCCGCTGGAATAGCATTAAAGAAAACAACAGGAAAAGGAATAAAAACTTCCATAAAAAAGGGAAAGGTCTAAGACTGCCAGGAACCCCTCGTTCATGGTATGGAAAAGGTCTAAGAATTCCCGGGACACTTCGTTAAATGCAAAGCGTCTCCTTCCCATGTCCAATTTTGATTTACTTGATGCTGCTGCGAGATTAAATATCAAAAACTTCAGAGGTCTTTTCATGCATGATCAATTACCAAAACAACCAAATCATGTTGAGACCGGTATCATCAATCTCGATGGAAGTTCTGGTCCAGGCACTCACTGGGTTGCATACGCGATTGATCCACATGTAATTATTTATTTCGATTCGTATGGAAGAAGATGATGGTTTTCTCATGGTGAGGGATCAAGACTTCAGGACCAACAGGTCTACATGGATCAAGAGGTTCTAAGGATCCTTAGGCAGACCAGAAGGGGCGGACCATTCGTGTTGTCTCCTAGACCATCCAGCAAAGCATTGGGACTGAAATACCTTGTGGTGATGAATTGGATGCCGCAAGATCCAAGTCCCAATTTTTACAATCATTTATCACTGAGTGAAAACTTGTCATTTATCACTATTTGAGTGAAACCTTGTTATTTATCACTATTTGAGTGGAAATTTCGTCATTGTTTATGTGAATCATTTTATCATTATTTGAGTGAAATCACTTTGTTTGAACAGTCATTAATCTATTTCTTTTTTGTGTTTTTTTTGTTCAATATCATTTCATTTTTCATTTAAATTGCGATTCATTCCAGTTAGGATCAGATTTTTATATCAGTTATTAAACTTGTTGCGCCTCATTGTGTTAAATATCCAATATTTGGATTTGTTGCACATGAGTGTGGTATAGGGTTTTTCTATCTTTAAATCATGTATAAATAAACATCATATTTTCGGTACCATTCTTAGTGTCTTCATTATGATCTGACCCCAACCCAGTTAATCTTGTTACGTCTTATGAGGCTTGTAGATCTGTATACATCCATTATAGTATGTCCAAATAACTAAAACAGTACACGAGTAATCCAACAACTATCAGAAACACAAACAACTTAATATACAAATGTTTTCAGTCAAATAGTGATGTATAGTATTGAAAAATGTCAACTAAGACACCAAGAACAGTACATGCCCCCCTCCATTGAAAATTGAACCAACCCTGGGGCATCTATTAGAATAACTATGGCAGATGTGTTTACATAAAAATCTGTGAGACATCTGCCTTTCAACACTTTTCAAATGAAAAAATTAGTTTTGCATTAAGCCCCTATAGTTTGATTTTATTAAGTAACATCTTGAAATAAAAAACATAATTATTCTGCATGTATGATGATTACAATTTCACCTTCATAAGTTTAACGGGTTGATCACATTGGGTTCTTTGAAAAATGAATGCTGTTTTTACTTATATGAAAGATTCTGCCAACAAATTGTCATTAAAATAGTCTTTTCTATTCTTTCAATCTCTCTAACATTATTTATGGTCACCATGGCAACCAAAGTAAATTCTAGAACTATTTATCATATATCTATGAGTAGTATTGGTTCCATACCACTCAACTATAAATAACTGAATTGAACTATATTTTATATGGAGACAATTTGTGATTAATTGAACACTATAGAAATATTGCATTTCCATTCATTCAGGCCAACCATTTAATGTTGGATTGATATCATTTTTGAAAACATCAAAGGCCTTGATGAAAGAGTACATTGTGTCAAATCCTTACAATTATACTGTGCAGGTTTAGAAGAATTTGCTTAATTTTTTTTTATTTTAAGTGACTAGCCAAAATGGACAGATAATTTATATTATTTGTATAAACTTTAAGGGCTAATGACACAATAGATATTGCAAAATTTGGTCAAATGTTGTTGATCTAGCTATCTTTCAAGTAGTAATTATTTTAAGAATTTATGACCATTGTTGAGGAAGGATTTGTATCATTTATATAGGCTATAAAGGATGTCCAGTCTTTGTGTCTATTTGGTTAAAAGCACTTAAGGGTTTCTGGCCAGAAGCCATTTTATGGTATTTCTGGTTTTCGTAATGGTGACCATATTTGATGGCAGACTGGTATTATTTGTATAAATTTAAAAGGCCCTTTATACCAGGATACTTAGTGTAAAACATGGTCAAATTATGTTGATTGCTTTTTGAGAAGACGTTGCTTAAAAGGTTATTTTCTTCCTTTCAGTACAAATAGCCATATCTGACAGCCGATAAATATATAATTTAGTAACAATCAGAAAGGCCTTTAGGTGTGAATGCTCTTTGCCAAATTTGGTTGAAACTGGTCTTACTAGTACTTTCGGAAAAGTTAAAATATAAAATGTGACAAAGAATGCTAAAGCACACATGAAGCATGGTGGTTGTTTGATGCAATGTTGTATCACAAGTTCATCTGAGCTAAAAAGAAACAAGAGGCCCAGTTTGGTATGAGCTCACTTACCTGGCTACAAAATAGTGAAATACATGTGCAGCTAGCCAAGAATTATTGACTGGTTGGACACCTACTGTCAAAATTTTCTAAAATTCTCTTTATTTATAATGAAAACAGCTTTGAAATTTTTATTCTCCATTTTTGTATTTTCATTCATATTTGACAACGGATCTGCAGCAATCAAATTTGGCTAAATTCTGATAAGGAGTTTATTTCAAGGTTGTCTTCTCTTTTTAATAAACAGTAGTCAATATAATAGCAAACGACCATTAGTTATACAAGGAAAGGGCTTCATGTTGGGATGCATTATGGAAAATTTACTCAAAATCTTTTGAGTGTATTACGAAAATTTAAATTTTTTATGTTTTGTTTCTAAATGTTCAGCAGTGGCCACCATAGTCAGTGACAGATGATTTGATCATATTCTGAAACTTGGTTTTGCAACAAAGTTGTTTACAACTTCTTTTTGAGTAAAGGTTGCCACATCTGTGGTGGATTGGTGTCATTTGTACAAATTACAAAGGCCTTCTGGAGAGAACTATCTCTGAATCAAAATAGCAAAGGACAATGGAGGCATGACATACAATTGGGGATGCATCACAAATTACATGACAGATACAATGCCATAGCATATGGGAAAAGTGAGCAAAAAAAATGCAAAGTCTTAATTTTTACAGAAGTATAGAATAGTTAGTACATCTGAAATATATTTATTATGAATTTGCCAGAAAAGTTATACCTATCACATGCCATTCATGGGCAAGACACATAGTAAGGAAGAATAATTATTTTTATTTGACTCTGCATATAATTAAAATTCAGTTCAAAGTTGACCATTACTTACATCACACAGTATCTGTGTATTGGGGAGATCTTTTCTGAACCAATTGCAGTATTTCAAAAGTGACAAAATGGCAGAAGCATCAAGATCATCAGGCATCTTTGTTGTTTTGTCCTGGCCTTTTGGCATGAATATTTTGGCAACATGATAGCAGTCAGTAGGCCACTGGCTTATGTCAGCATTTTTCCAGTTTATGGTAGGGTTATGGGGATCATCATGAACAGCAAGAATCTGATGGAGCCATTTGTCACATACACTGTTCTTGCAGTTTATGTTCCAATTTCCATGTCTTCGTCCAGTCAGTTTGATATCCTTTGATGAGCAAGAGCCACATTGATTCCCGGCAGATGAACCACATGGGATGCTGGAGACTTTTAGAGTGATGTCACCATGCAGTTTTGTAACCTCGTTATCGATGTAATTATGCAGGGCTTCCTTCATGATAATCAAGGACTGGCTACATTTGAGCCAGTTCTTGTACTGTCCATCACTGAATCTGGTTGGTGTACTCATGGCTTGAGAGTTCCTGAAAGAACAGTAAGACAATGATATAATGAAAATGTATTTGTAAACTTGTATTATGTCGTGCATCCTTTTCCAAGGATACACCTTCAAAGGATCAGGATCACTTGAACAAATCTACTGTATTTAAGCTTGACATATTAAACTGGCTCGGACTGACTGTTTAAATTGTATGTGGTTTATATATTTCCCCAATTAGTATGTAAAGACCATGCATAATGTATACAGGGAAATTCTGTCTGGGTGAATTCTGGATAATAAGGGGGGGGGGAGTAGGGAGGATGGGAAGAACCCTAAAATAAATTCAAGTGCAATAAATACAACAGAAATAAGGTCACAAGTTAAGCAATCCATCATCTTCATAACGAGAGATCAATTTTTGTTGTGCCCCTGCACCAGAGACACTTATTTTGGTTCCCTTCAAGGTACCCATAGGGGACATAAAAAAGACCAAAGAAAAAGAACAAAAAAAGTCATTATGGCTGATTTTAGACTGAATCAAGCCTATTTTCCAAGTCTAATGAATACACTGCACTGATTGACAAAGAAGCATAATACAATAAGATAAAAGTATATTTGTAATACTTAATATATACTGACTATATATTTTATGCATACACCACTGAACAAGACAACTCTGGGGTACCAAGTTCCTGCATGCAATAGAGAAAATACACTTTTATTGCCCTTTTTAACATTACCATAAGGAGCAGCCATCTACCAAAGTTTGAGCCACGCCTGTGACATTGAATTCAATAAAAAAATGTCACTGTGCAGAAGAACAAAATCGTTCTTCAATGACCTTGACCTTTTTGACTCAAAATTATAACAGCTCTTCTGACTAGAATGCTTAAGAGTATTAAAAGGCTGATGTAGCTGTTCAAATATCTTTAATTGTTTATAAACACCGCAGCTGTTCTTGAATGTAAACTGAATAATCTCCACATGCATGTGAATGATTGTTCCCCCCCCCCAGCAGTAGATAAAATGTGGAAAAACAAATGTATTGTACACTGCTTAGATAAACTGATACAATTAAAATCTCTGATCCTTTCCGAATTCTTCGTTTCTTTTGACTTTTATTATATAGTGTTTCATTTAGTGGTTTTACCAGGAGCAAATATTGAAATTGAACATTAAACAGGTGTAGCAGTTTCAATATTTGTACCATTTACTTGGAAGTAAAATGCTCTACATTTGACTACAAGGTGTGTAACAAATATATCCCTTAATTACCTCAGTAAACTCCTGACTTTAGTTACAGATGGCTTGAATGGACAAGTCGAAATATATATCCCTTTTTTCTTTGGGGGAACTCCTGGCTTTAGTCATAGATGGTTTTCAATTGTACGAACTATTTTGACTACTGTATAAACTCACATGGGACTTAACTGGCCTAAAAATCAATACAACTTCTACCAGGTTTGTGTCTATGATTTAGTAAATTTGTGTACTACCCCACTTCAAGTTAAAAAATGGAGGACCAATCTTATAGTTGTGGCCTCTTAATTGGGCATAAAAAGTAACTAAAAATGAAACCATGAGTGTAAGTGTTATTAAGTATCTCTTGCTTTAACTGGTTTTAATATATCAAAGTCAAAATCCTGATTCTCTTTCCTTAGCTCACATTTTAAAGTATTTTTTAAGAAAAAAAAGAACAAAATGACCAAATGATATGCTGGGGCATTATATGTTGGTAGTCCAGTAATATTAACATTGACCATGATGTGTATGATGTGATGAGCTTGAGGGGGAGGGAAGGCGGCAGGGTCACCATCTTACTACCATAACAATCAGTACTGTAGAGTTCTTTTGGAACAGCGTAAACAGGAAAACTGGAGGTAAAATTTTCAAAAATATCTAGCAAAGCTGGCAGTTCATGCTGACACTGTTGCACAGCTCAGTCTAATTACTTTAATGATACTACTATTTACTCTGATGCCTTTTACTTATTAAGAAAATCCTTGCACAACCTAACGGTCAGATATTTAATCCTGTTGACTGCCCATTCACAACTTCAAAGCTAATTTGCCCATTCACAACTGCAAAGCTAATTATCACACCTCAAATGTAATATGACAGCTGCCATTCTGATCACAACAGCTATTCACTAAACAATGATTGACCAAGATGTTGCAAATGCATCAAACTAGTTTTCGTTTTCGTTTACATTATCTCAGTCAAACTAATATCACAGACATTGCTGAGGTGGTGTGTGTGTGTGTGTGTGTGTGTGTGTGTGTGTGTGTGTGTGCATGCATGTGTGTGTGCGTGCGTGTGTGTGTGTATGTGTGTGTGTGTGATTTGGATTTTTAATGAAGCTTTAACAATTTTTCAGTCATATCACTATGATGTCTGCAGTGTGGCAGTTTATAGTGATGTCTGACACTGGAGCATCATGCCGCAGACATGAAGCATGATGTCCCACCCAGTCATATTATTCTGACACCAGGCCGACCATCCTAACAATAACCTCTTAATGCTGACTCAATTGGGGTTTGAACCCGTGACCTCCTGCACCCGAGGTGGATGCTCTAACCACTAGGCTGAGGTGGTCTGAATAAATTGGATGTTTTTTTGCAAAGAAATCATTTTAAACAATATGGATGATTTATTACAAATTATTGCACTGACATTGATCCAAGGCATATTTCTGTCTCCAAGCATGACAGCTATCCAGACAAAGCTTCGAGGCAAGAGATAAAAACTGTTATGCATATTTAATTTAATTGTTTGTTAGTTTTCATTTTTGTTATTTGATTACATGTTATTGTAATGTAACACTGTTTTCTGGATTTGGCCTTGTCCAAAATTGAATTCATTTCTGCTTGACCTGATTGACTTTTTTTATTTCATTTATGTAAACAACTAATAATAGCTTCATCATTCTCTATGTGTATGAGCTGATTAGCAGAATTATTATTCAGGTAAACAAGGAGTAAATATGTTGATCTGGGTCAGGGTTTTGAAGATTCCTAAGTGAAGTTTGTAGGCTATTAAGTTGTAAATAAACAAGGTTCACTTGATCATTCTAGAAGGTTATTTTCCATTAGGTAATAATTGTTTTTAGAAAATCCTAATTGTGACCTGAGGTCAAGCAGAGAACTATATTACATTGTGACTGTAAGGATTTTACCAGTTGTGCTTTAACATCTAGCACTTAAAGTTGTATTATGTTGTGACCAGTTTGGGCTGAATTTTATTTTCTTCAAATTATTGAATTCAAGTGATTATTTTCTCTGAAATACAAAAGTGCTCTGACAAAATTCTTGGATAAAAAACATTCACTGGAATTTATACTGAATTCAAACCTGGAATAATATTTCTGTGATTCAACAAAAGACTGTTGACACACATCAGCATTTCGCAGGCCATAACAGTCACGTCATTGCCTTCAACTTTAAATCTCTTCGGGACGTGAATTGAGTCTTATCCAGGACTTTTTATTACTAGGACTTGTGTCTTTTTTCTCATTTTTCACTTTGTATTCTAGGGAAATAAATTATTTGTTAAATTTTACATAGCTTGTTTGCTTTGCTCTTTTCTGTTACTTTTGTTAAGAGCATAGACTCATAACAAAGAGCAAACATTTAAAATGCTTAACAACAGTCTCTAACACTATCAGTTTCTGCATATAGCCTTTGCTACAGCAGGTGAGACAAAACTCAAAATGTCGAATGCACCTAGTCTATGCTATACCGGTTTTTTCAAATCTTTGATACAAGTTGTTTGGAGACAGCAGAAACAGAGAAAGGAGACATGTGCTACACACTACTTTTGTCAGGTCTTTTCTAATACAAAATATTATGACTTTTAAGTTGGTAACTGGTTCATCCAATTCAATCCAATACAAGGAGGGCAAACTGTCAAGAAGAAAGTTATAACAAGAGTTTTCCACTGGGACTACTTTAAAGCTATTTTGATTTCATTAATAGTACAGGTAAACATCAAATAAACTTGCAGATAGCCCTTATAATTTATTACCTGTTGTGGCTGCTGTCAGAATCTTCAGAAATCAGTGTGAGGCCAGCAAGCAGGCGGCTCCATGATCTCTTAAGCTCCGTAGATGGGATGAGTCAGTATGTTTATTATTCTGCTTCATTTCTGTCCTGCAACATGGTTCACATTTACAAATTTGATAAAAGTGGTTAAATGCAATTATCAACCTAATAAGATAGGAAAAAAGATGGCAACATGAGGGGCAAGTTGGTCTGAAATTGCTCAGCTGGCATGTACCTAATAGTCAGATGTAGAAGCTGTTATTTCCAAAGCAGTTGTTATATAAATATGATATGAAATAATGCAACAATGCTTATCTTGCATTGGCAATTTAATAGAGAAATATTTCCAAAGCATCTCATAACTTGAATAATTTACTTTATTTCACTGTGAAATGATAAAATTACTAACACAGTTACAATTGTACTAATAATGTTGTGAAAACAGGACTCGTACAGCAACATTTTTAGTCTCCTATCTCTCTCTCTCACACACACACACACACACACACACACACACACACACACACATATATATATATATATATATATATATATATATATATATATATATATATATATATATATATATATCTGTATGTGTGTGTTAATGCTTGTTTTAAATTTCTTTTGAATTTAACTCCATCTTGAACATCATACTATATACTATCAGTGCTAAATAACAAATATTTAATTTTTAAAAAATTAAACTGGAGTCCAGTCAAATTTTACAACTTAATTCAATATCATATGCCTATATTATGCTAATCCTGTGGACCTAATAATAATTAAATTAAAGAACTTGACAATTTACTGAAAATGGTGGTTTATCTCTGTTGAAAAATGAAATATATTTTACAAATCTTGTTTAAATTTAGTTTAAAGAAAATGGTTGGGAAAACATGGCCCATACGGTAACATTTGATTGTGTGTGTGTGCATAGAGTATACTGTCCAATTCTTGTGTTTGTTGAAAAGAGGATGTGAAAAGCATTTCAGACTTAAATTACTCATAAATATTGCTCATTATATACGTTCCTGTGCTACTGTGAAAAGACAGAAAGATTTGACATAAAATATGTGTAAGATGAAATATATTAAAATAATCTTTGTTTAAAATAATTTTTTTAATTTTTGTTTTCTGAATTTATAAAGTACCATTTAATGTTTTTCAAATTACTAACACTGTAAATAATTGAACACAGTGGTCATGCAGTTAATCCATTTTTGTTTATATATACAGGCTTCTGTATGATAATAATTTAGATTGTTTTCGCCTATACTTGTCTGAGTATGTCAATGTCTTATTTTGAACAGATTGATGAAGAATTTATTTTTATGCTAAATAAACCGTATACAAAACCAAGTTATTTTCATTGGCTGGATGTATAAACAAAATAATGTATTACTTAATTGTACATTGTACATTTTGACTGAAAGTATATACTGTACAAAGATAAAAAAGCATACTAAAAATAATTTATATAATAGAGTAATGGAAAAACTAACAACTCCCATAAATGCTGGTACATAAAAAAGTTATTCTGATTTCAACTTGAAATTTGCTAATAACTATCTGATGTAAATTTAAAAGCTGAAAATCAACTATTGAAATAATCTTACTATGCATGCAAAAACAGCAATAACTACTAAAATAAATCAGGTGTTACATTATCTTTCTTCTATTACTCATTGTCCGAATCGGTCGGCACTAAAACATAAATAACATGTGATACATCTTACATTATAGGACTAAGGTTAAAGGAGATGAAGCCACATGCGGTTTTTGTCTTCATTTATGAAAAAAAAAAAAACTTATGAATTTGGGCCATAACGGGTGAGATTAGAAGAGATTAGCATTCGTTATATCTTTAATCGACTGACAGACGAAACGAAACTACAGCGTTGATGAAATTTGACCTGAACCTCGCCGTTTGCATTCCTAGAATCACATGACAACATAAATCTCGCAACCTACATGTCATCGGAGGTCCAATAGTCACGTGATATCGATAATACACTCATTTCCAAAGTTGTTGTACACAGAATTTGAAACTATTAAACAAAAGTCACGCAAGGTTTGTTAATAAATATAATGTGTACTTAATTCTCAACATATTTAGCCTACTCTAAGGACAACGACCGGAAGTTTTTGATATCGCAGCAAGGTGAAGAAAACCAGTTTCATCAAGTATTGAGCGCGTGTAAGTGAGGTTTTGTTGGTATCACGTGACTACCGCATTGACATGTGCTCTCTGCCCAGTGAATCTAGTTTTCTTTGATTTGCTGCAACATTTCCAGATTTCTGGTTGTTGTTTTCAAAATAAATATTTTGGGAAGTTTATGTGCTTTCATTTTTTTTAATAAAAACCATGTGACTTTCATTTATATGTACGATTTGTTTACCTACAGCAAAATTAGAAATGGTTTATATCACGTTAGTATTTGACCTCTGATGTCACTGACACGTAGGTTGTGAGATTTTTGTGTAATAATTTGACATGGAATGTAAATAGCTAGTTCCGGGTCAAATTTCATCAACACTAGTTTCGTCTCGTCTGTCATTGGATTAAAGATATAACGAATGCTATGCTCACAATTTCTGAAGAAATAAACCATATTCCTATCGATTTCATGCAGGTGAAAGGTCATTCAAGTTTGCTAGGCCAACTAGTAAGCGGCTACCCTATGCCGATACCAAATGGTGTCGGCGAATTTCAACTTTTCGATAGGCAATGGACTCTGACCCTACACCCCAACGTGTTTGTGTGTGTGTGTGTGTGTGTGTGTGTGTGTGTGTGTGTGTGTGTGTGTGTGTGTGTGTGTGTGTGTGTGTGTGTGTGTGTGTGTGTGTGTGATAGCTTTAACCTAAAAAGAAACACGTCGACATTTTTACTTACAAACGCAGGCATACACTATTGGACAAAAACAGAGAATCGAAGTGCTTCTAGACACACTTCTGTTTCTTTTAACATACAAACAAACAAATTTGCTTTGGCAATTGAATTAGTATGTCTCTTCTAGACTGTTGGTGCAGCCCTGAAAAGGGCTGTTGTGTTGACGGGGAGTGATGGCAATCTTTTATTGTCTAAGATTGCGTCCCCATCTGGCGGCAGGCTTTCGTACAGGATACGGTCTGCTTCTTCGGAAAGAGAAGGAGAACTCTCTCGTGTCCACACGACAGTCGACAAAACCTCTGTCTGGTTCCTGCTGCTATCGTTATTGCTGCTGTTCTCTCCCCTGCTTCCGAAGTCTCTGTCCACTGTTCTTGATTTCTTCTCTGAAGACTTCTTCTATCAGGTCTTCGGTCACTTTCAACATCCTCACATTCTCTGTTTTATCAGGTTTCGGTATCAGATTTTGCCTGACACGATGTAAATTCACGTAAGCTTCGTTCAGCTTGGATAGTCTTGAAGGCATCTTCGAAAGTTGACGAGTCAACAATGGATGGCCAGACTACTTAATTATTTGAATTATAGTGGCTTTCGCACATTAAGTACATGCGCCACTGGTTAATTCCTGCACCGCAGGATGTTAATTTTCCTTGAGGAATGGAATAGGTGCAACATTCCCCAGGCGTTAATGCACTCAAGGAGTGCTGTTAATTTAGCCGTCAGGCAGCAAAACAATTAGTTCCAAGCTGACCTCTCCGGTGACCTAGTGGTTAGAGCGTCCAATTCGGATGCGGGAGGTCGTGGGTTCGATCCCTGGCCGAGTTATACCAAAGACTTACATAAATGGTACTAACAGCTGCCTCGCTTGGCGCTCAGCATTAAGAAGTTAGTGTTAGGACTGGTCGGCCTGGTGTCAGGATAATATGACTGGGTGAGACAGCATGCTACATGTCTGCTGCATGGTGCCCCAGTGCTAGACATCACTATAAACTGCCACACTGCAGACATCATAGCGATATGACTGAAAAATTGTTAAACCTACGTTAAAAATCCAAATCACAACAACAACAACAACAGTTCCAAGCTACCTGAAAGTTAGGCTTACATGAGTGGGGATAGTCCCAGCACATACTCGTGTTTTGCAGTCAAGCTCTAGCATAGGGTGAGTGGGAATAGTACCAACACTCACTCACGTTTTGGTTGTTAGAGAGGTTGTTTATTAGTGCGCGCATTGCACGCGTATTGGTGTCTGCTCGAGGGAAAAGATGGCGCAGACCAGGAAGGGAGACGCCAAGCCGCAGGGTGGTGTCCGTTGCCTCCAGTTTATTGATCTAAAGTTGTTCTTCTTGCACGGACAAAAATCTGGAATAGAAACTCTGTGCTGTTTTTGTTTTGATAGGTTATAATGAGGGATTATGTGTTAAGTAGAAACCTCGGATGACAGACAGTTTGGTACCAGTAATTTTGTGACTTTGTGTGACTGGCCCTGATGATCATGGGCTTAGACCACCTTATATGAGATATTGTTTTTGGGGTCTTACTGGGTATGCTTTATTTTGGGCCAATCGTTCGTGGGGTCTTTGATCTTTGATTATTTGGGACCGATTACTTTACATAGATTAGTTTTTGCCGCCTTGTGCAGCGGGGCCTGATGGTTATTGGGCTTTTTGACCACCTTATATTGTCTATTTGGGGCCTTATTGTACTTCTCTAATTGGTTATGCAGTCGCTTTGATTGGTGGGCCTTGATGGTCCTGATGTTCGGACTCCCTAATTCTATTGGGATGACTGTCATCTTTTGGTTGTGAGAGAAGGTAGAATGTTATATAATGAGGTGGTTAGTAGGTTATTTGGTAGAGAGTAGAATGTGAATGAGGAAGAAAAAACGAGGGGGGGTTTAGAGGTATAAGATTTTTTTGTTTTTGAGTTTTTGGGGAGTTTGATTTAGGTGGTTGTTTATTTTTCGTATGGCATTGATTTAGGGGAGGAAAAGTGTCTTTGCTGAGTAGTCAGTTCCCCATGGAGGTATCAAAGACACTTATCCAGAGGTTTTGCCATTTGCATTTGTTGTGTGTAGCGGCTTTCTAAGAGTTGTTTTCTGGACAGGGTATTTTTAATGGGACATTAGATTTTTCCTTTGAGTCCGGTTTCATTTAAATACTTTATGATGTTTCGGTAGGTTGTATTTAGGTTGTTGTTGTTTTTATCTAGGAACTCAGGGTACGTTATTAGGGATCCAATTTCTTTTTGTGAATTTGAAATTTATTTATGGCCGACTGATCTTTAGAGCAGTTATTGAAGATATGATGGAGGTCTTCTATAGTGCGGCAGTGGTAACAGTTGATATTAGTGGGTTTTGGTCCTAAATTTTTACTAAGGCTGCCGACTAGTTTTGTTTTGCCGGTCATAATTCGATTTATAATTTTTTGGTCCGGGCTGTTAACCTTGGGTGGTTAATGGATCTATTTACTTCCTTTAGGGTGGATTATAATTTTCTGCCCATGTTGGTAGCATTCCAGTATTCCTGCCATTTATTGTATTGTTAATGTAAGTTCTGACTAGGCTTTGGGCTCCTGTGATGCTATATATGCTATATTTTAATGGGGCCAGTTTAGGGTCTCCTAGATTACTTTTAGCGACTTTGTCTGCGTTCGTTGCCAGGGATCCCTATATGTAATGGTATCCACACAAATTCTACTAGCTGGTTTTTGGTGGATAGTTCTTTAAGCATGTGGTAAGTTCTGGCAAGGAACATTTTTCCTGATTTAGTGTTATTTGTCTTAATTGATGTTATGACACTAATAAAGTCGCTAATGATTGCTGCCTTTGGTATGTTGTTTTCTAAGACCCAGTTTAAGGATTCATTGATAGCCCAGAATTCAGTTGTGTAAGTAGAGTAGTGGTCTGGTAATTTGGTTCCCATTCGTATGTTGAGTTCTGGGATTACCACTGCTGCTGCAGTTCTGGATGGTTCTGGTGTTTTTGATCCATCAGTGTATATTTTAATGAAACTGGAGTAGGTGTCGCGTATGTCTATTGTAATGTTTGTTTTTAGTCGTTTCTCCGGTTCCAATTTGTTTCCATATTCGGTGGCTTTAGTATTTATATTGGGTTTAGGGTTTTCCCAAGAGGCCTGGTTAGGGGGTTTCATGTATCCTCCCTGTTGTTCCAAGATCGGCAAATTTTTCCTCAATTCTAGGATTTGTTTTCCACCAGGTAAGTTTGGTACTAGGTTTCGACTAATAATTGTGTTACATTTGCCAGTAGCCATTTTTGTGGGATGTGTGTCTTGGTGAGATGTAAGCCGGATTGAGTATCTGAGTAGCATTTCTTGTCTTCTCAGCCTTATTGGTAGCTCTCCAGTGAGTACTTGGAGTTCGTCAAGTGAGGTTGAGGGTAGTGTGCCAGTGCAGACAGCCGGTGCTTTTATTTGAATACCATCAGGTTTTTTTTTCAGGTATGGCTGCTTAGCCGAGTTGTATACTTGACAACTATAGTCCAGTTTTGATCTTATAAGAAGTCTATAGATAGCATTGTTTCTTGATTGGATCCCCATGTTGTGTCTTTAATGTTTCTTAATAAATTTAGGTCTTTATTGCAAGTATTTAGAAGGTGGTCAATGTGTTGTTTCCAGTCAAGGTGGTTATCAAAATACATGCCTAGGAATTTTACTACCTTGACATAGTTAATGATCTGATTTTGAATGTATAGTTTAGGGTAGCTAAGTTTGTTGTTATGTGTGGGGGTGAAAATAATTGCTACTGTTTTTCGTGCGATAATTTTGAACCCCCATTAATCCGCCCATCTCCTTATGTTATCTAGACTTTGGTGGATTTCTGAGATGACTTGGTTGGCAGCGGAGTTTCCTGATCTCCAAATACTGACATCGTCAGCAAATTGCCAGATGTTTATCTGTTTTGAGGTGAGGTTTTTATCAAGGTCGTTGATCATGAGATTGAAGAGCGTAGGACAGAGTACGCTTCCTTGTGGGGTGCCATTTTCTAAGGGGTACTCTTCTGAATAGGTGTTTCCTACTTAGTTGTAATTATCCGACCTGTGAGGAAGTTTTCAATCAGGTTGAACATGCGTTCAGTAATTCCGAAGTGATTTAGTTTGGCAATCAGTCCTATAGTCGAGACTAGGTCAAATGCCTTTTCTAGGTGAAGAAAAACAGCTATTAGGTTCCTATCTGTTTTTCTTTTGGCATTGAAAGCTAATTTAATATCCGCTTCTAGTCTTAAGAGCTGATCAATGGTGGATCACTTATTTCGAAAGCCACATTGGTTTTCCGAAAGTCGGTTGTTACTTTCGAGGTGGTGTTTTAATCTATTGGCCAATATTATTTCCGTAAGTTTACAGATGTTATTGGTGAGGGAGATAGGTCGGTATGAGCTTATGCTGTGTGGGTCTTTGCCCGGTTTAAGGATTGGTACTATAATGGCATGTTTCCAACTCCCTTGTAGTTTCCCGCTAGCCCATATTTGGTTAAGTAGTTTTATGATAATTTTAGTAAAAGTGACAGGTAGGTTTTTATATATGATGTAACCAATTTGATCTTGACCGGGCGATGTTTCCTTTATGGACGCTAAAGCTATTTCCCTTTCATAGATGGAGATTTCACTGTTTAAATTTGATTCTTTGGTTCCTAGGTCTTTCAAGAGGTGTTTAAGAGTAATTTCCACTTTTTCCCGATGTTCCAGGAATATTTTGGTGTGATTTAGATTACTGCTCATGTCCGAGAAGTGTCTGGCGAGCATGTTAGCTTTTCTTCATTGTTGTTAGCGCCTCTTAATTTAGGTGTTAGGTTTACTGTTTTACCTCCGATGGATTTAATTTTATCCCAGACTTGTTTAGAGTTTGACTTTATGTTTAGTTTAGAGAAGAATTGATGCCAGGATTGTTCTTTTGATTGTTTAATTGTTTGTTTTAGATCTTTTTCCTTTTCTTTATAAAGTATAAAATCTCCAGAGTTCCTAGTTTTTTGTATTTGTTAAGCGCAATTTTTTTGGCCTTGTGTGCTGTTTTACATTGGTCATTCCACCAAGGCACCGTTTGTTTGATTGTGATTTTCATGTTTTTGGAATCCTCAGTTTGGCTGCTTCTTGTATGCAGTTAAGGATGTTATTAAAAGTGTTAACGTTTATGTGTTCTAATTCCTTGATCTTTATTGCAGATAGGATGTTTCTAACTGTATCCCAATCAGCTTTGTCATATCTCCATCTGGGAGAGACTTCAATGGGATTATGTTGGACTGTTAACTGTGGGGAGATGACGATGGGGAAATGATCACTACCTAACGTGCTTCCTTGATTCTGGCCAGACTAGAGACTGCCTCGCTTTATATGGCTCAAAAGCGGACGCAATAGAAAACACCCCTACTGGGTTTTTGTCAGGTCGGAACACTATGATAGCTAATGTCATGGTGAGGGATAGAGAAGTCAAAGAGCATATATTCAGTGTTTTTTTGAAAACAAACGACAGACACATTTTCTTTTCAAAACACAATGTTTTTTATTTCAACAAACAACTAACATTTAACAAACAAACTATTTTTGACAAGGTTGACAACTTTGTGAATTTAAGTTAGATTTCCACTGATGGAAGTCATGAGGCCATTGATGTTCACTACGTTTTCTACCTAAAGACAAAAGATAGCCATAACAGTCACAAAACCATCGATCTACTTTCTCATCATTTCTAGAAGAGTTACGATCAAAATATGTCACTAAATGTTCTAAAGAACATCCAAGACTGCGTTGATGAAGAAAATACACACAATATTGTCCACACACCATGGAATCTGTGCCTTGTAATTTCACATTATTAAATCGTGTCGTCTGGGCATTTTTTTCTCATAAAGTCGATGATGTTGTCTTCCAAACGGGGTAATCCATACGAATCAAAATACTCCACACAACCCTCTTCAGGGAAGTAGACGGCTGCCCAGTGGGTTCCTGGCAGATAACTGTCGTCCGTGTTGATGACATAAGCTTGATGGTCCTGAGGTTTGCGATGACTTAGTTCATCTTTAGCACACACTACAGGATTCCAAGAAGCAGTGTACGAACTGTTATTCAAAAGTTCCCAGGTATCCATTTTTCTTGTTTTTTCACAGGCAGTAACAAGTCATCAATTCAATTCTGACTTTTTGATTGAAAATCCCTGACAAGTAACCGTTTCTGTGTTTCGTCTCCGCATTAAGGGCTAAGAGAGATTCGATGCTATAGATTTCTAGAGTAGTCAATGGAGGATAGGAATGATCACGCCAGTCTTTATATCATTCATGCAACACTGCTTCTTCTGAGATGAAACTCCAAACGTCGTCTATATACTCGTCCAATTTTTCTTCTTGACTCATCATCATACATCTATTGTGTTGAATTTGACTGGGATGATCGTTTTGACATCCATAGCAAACTTTCTTGATCAATTCCGTAATTTTATCCACCAGGTGTTTGGTAAAATAGGACACTAAATGTTGTTCTTGTTCTGGCCATCTGGACGTGACCACCTCGTCGTCTTCGTCTTCGTCTTTGTCTTGGGGTTCTGATTTCACGGTATCCTCCCATTCCATTTCCAAAGATTCTCCACCATTCAAAGTGGGATAAGAGTCTTCCATAGTTTCTAATAGTCTAGAATGACTTCTCTCAAACTGTTGATTTCTATGGTATTATCAAATTCGGCATACAGGTTGACGTTCACCGTCTCTGCGGGAGCTTCTGCAAACTGAAGTTCCACATGTAGTTGACCGGATTTTATAGGGTGGAAATGTCCCTCGTCGTTGCCTTGGTCTGGAGTGAAATCAAAGTCCCACAAAGTGTAACCTCCTTCATAATCTTCATACGTAATGCCGCGACTGGTGTTGGTTCCTAGCTGTCCGGTAACTTCGTACAGGGACAAGTACGATCTCAAGTAATTCTTCTGGGCAAAGTTAGGTTCGAAGGGTCTGGTACACAAGGTTTTGCCATTGCGACTGACTTCGATCTTGGACACTCTGTAGTGTTTAAACTGGCAAAGATTTTGATCGTGGGGTCCGTTGAAGGCTGCATTGATCACGATGCCAACAATTAAACGTTTGGGTAACTGTATTTGGAACAGATGATCTTCGATGGTAGCTGAATCCGTGAAAGAGGAGACGGGATGAAATTCTGCCCATTAGGAATCTTGCATCATCATAATGGTGGGTGGCATGTCAAATAGATCCAGTTCCGACTTGAACAGGCGCAAGTCTCTCGGTGCATCATTTTCTCTCTGTGATTTTTTAAATAATCAAATATGTCTAAGTCTCCGACGGTTCTTCTTTTCTTAGTCTTTTTCTAGCTCTGGGGGTGTGAAGTCCTCTGAAGGGGTGCCTTCGTCGTCTTTTTCTGCCTTGTCCTTGCTGTGGCGTCAGGGAAGCAGGAATGACTGACTCAGCAGCGTCCAGGGCATTTATAGGAGTTTTTCGTCGGCCCAAAATGTCTTTGCCCGTTTGAAGCAAGATAAATTTTGCCTGCAGTCAAGAAAGCTTCTTTCAGAATTTGTTTGTCGATGATGACATTTTGGAGAAATTCTTTGCCTCACGTCAAAGCGACATCTTTCAAGGCGTGCAATTTCGGTGTAACCATCGGTTTCAAAACGGGGGTCATTGAACGAAAGGCCGATTTTAGCATATCTCCTAAACTAAGTCCTCGTTGTCAAGCGACTCCTTGGTACACAGGAGTCCCACCATGTTGTACTCCACCACATCGGAGTACACAAAAATCAAATTCAGTCCTTGGTTCATTTCTACAGGGAATCAAAAATATTTCGCAAAATCTAAGTTGCCGGTAATGGCTGGTATTTCGTTTCTAATCTTGATCAACTTGGGTTCTCCACTCAAAATGCCATACAATTCAGGACAAAATGTAATGGCCAATACTTTGTCCTCTGAAAATTTCATCATTAAGCGACGAGGTATTTTGTGGTACTCGAGGGTAATACTTATTCTGGCTTTCTCCAAGGCTTTGCCAAACACGGCATTGAACCTGCCAGCAATCGCGTTCACCAAATGTTGACCACTCAACTAATAGCCTGGGGAAATTTTCAACCTAGACATAGTCCGTTTAGTTTTGGCGCCTTGTGTTTTCATAGAGTCACCTACAGTGACGCGTTTATCCAAGTTTTGTTGCATTTGCTCGTCACGAACTTCTACCGTAAAAGTGTTTTGATTTTCGACGCTGTTTTTGATTTGTGTGGGGTGAATCATTTCCACTAAAGTCACTTCCCAATGGGCTTCGTGATCCAGTTGGATGGCCTGAGGTAATTTGGCCGTGAAACAGCACGAAGTATTGTGGGAAACACCTCTGTGGAGCTGTCACTGGGTAATGGTAAGTAAAATTGGTTATTCATAATTCCAGAGTTCTAGTGTCCGAGGGGTCGCTGGAGGTCAGAGGAGTGTCTAAAAGAGGACTGTTGTGATGGTTATGTTGACTGTTGGAAAGGGGACTAACGTTGGACGCAAAGCTCCCGTTGTTGCTGTTAGAGGAATATTTCAGGGACGGATTGGGAGGAAGGTAACAGATGCAGCTGCTGAGTAAAATGATCCACAATTGTTTGTCACCTTGTTGCAAACTCAAATTGGCAATAGCAGCACCGATGACACAATACACCACAAAGATTTGACAGAAAAAAAACGATTTGCGTTTTAGGCACACGTTCTCCACACAACACCCACAAGGATTGCTTTTGTACATCTTGCAGAGAAGAGCTGGGGGAAGGAGTGGTCACTGCTGTAGTGGTAGCGGTGGAAGCTGTGTTGAAGAGCATGATGGTCACTTTTTTTATAGTCGATGATTTGCGAAGCGTCGATCCAAGAGTTAACGTACTTTGACTTCTTTGACACGTCGTTTTCCCACTTTACGAGTTTTCGATCGAGAATGCTTTCGATCTCGTACACTTTGTCTTCTTTTTTGGTCACGCATTGTAACTCAGGCAAGTAAAACGTTCCTTTTAACACTTCCACCAGACAGAAAAAAAATGTAAGTGTCTCATAGTTTTGATTTTTTAGAATGATAAATGGTCTACATTGACGCACTCACACACGTACATCATGGGGTACAGAAAGAATTTTGAGTTTTAATTGATTGAGGCAAAAGGAATACTAACTCTTTTCGAAAGAAGTGGGTGGCCCTGAAAAAGGCAGTTGGGTGTTTCTTTTTTGTTTAAAAAAAAATAAATAAAAACTCAAGAACGAGACTCAATCAGCTTTAACTGCCTTAAGCCTTTGCCACGGCCAAGGCCTACTTCTGGACCTGCTCCTGCCGATGATTTGGTAGAAATCACTATGGCTGGTATCTCAGGTATAGTAACCGGGTTGGGCTGTTTGGTTCTGGAAGGTCTTTTTCTCTTGGGTCGGAATAAAGAAGTCTGATACATTTGTTTCAGACTCCTTAACTCTGCCAAAATGTCTAAGAGTACCGTCACCGTTTGAGTTTCACTGTTCTCCTTCTCTTATAGACCTTGTTTCTTCTCTGCTTCTTCTTCCTCCTGTCGTTTCCTTCTTGCCTCTTCTTCTCGCTGTTGTTGTTCAAGAAGAAATGCTTGTTCTGCTTCTTTCTGCTGCTGTAAGAATTTCTCCAATTATTCTTTCTGTCTCTGTTTAAAATCCTCGACGCGTGGTAAAGAAGGAGAAGGTGGCGAAGGTGCTGGTACCGGAACAAATTCTTGCGAAGAAGAGAGAAAATCTACTAAATCCCAATTAAAATCGACCTCTTCTGGAAGTAGGTCAGTGTTGACTTTGGTAACCTCTGCTATGCTATCACTTCTGGTCACATAATGCCGGTACACCCCAATTCAAGGTCTTCTTAGTTTCCGTCATGTTTCAAAAAACAATGTCGCATCGATTCACTGTGCACAGACGCTAGCACACCTATATAGGGAATGTGACGTCACTGGTTGCTCTCTTCGGATTGGATGACAGACTCCGCGCGGTGGCTGAATTTTGTAATGCATGTTGGGATTGGTGAACAATCTGAATCCGTTTCGATCCGCTCTTCCACTATAAATAACCGCCGTTCACTTCATTCCCTTCACCTGTTCTGGTCACAAGATGTGGACAAAATTGAATCCTCTACTCTCGTATCGTCGATGCTGTTCCGTATGGACTTACCCATGTATGTCAAATCATCATGGACAATCATCCAGATCACCGATACGACTGTTTGGAAACAAAGGATCTATCTGGAGAGACAAGGCTGTCTGAAGCGAGTCCTCATCTATGGACCAGAGGTTAGACGACGTTTAAGGAAGAAAAGATCTGTAAGATGCCCTCTATGTTAACGAAATGGTTTTAACAAGAAAAAACAACAACAAAAAAAAACAACAAACAAAGGTTCTCTTCAGGGCCACGCCATTGCCTCGAAAATATATCTCTTTTCTTTGCCCTATATATGTATGCTTGTCTATGTCTATGTCTATGTCTCTATTGTATTTGTCCCCACCTAGGTAGCCGCGCGTATTCAGGTCAGCCACTTGCAACAATGTTGCCAATGTCCAGTACCGTGACGTCACCCCACCTGTTCCATTCCTATTGACGCTAAACAGTCCCAATCACTTGTCACTCTCTAGTCCCACCCATGTTAAAATTCCCCATGTTAAATTCCCCTTGACGCCAAAGTACAACCCCCCCCCATCTTAACATTGAAGTCCCCCTTGACGCTACAGTATCCCCATACACTACTAGTATCGCTGAAACATGTTCAGGAAGCGCTCACCAGTTTCGTATTTGGCACAAGGGTTACAATTTTTAAGAAAAAGAATTTCTCCAGGTTTCCTCACTGGTTATACAGGCTAAAAAAAAGGACCTTGTATATCTTAGGTATTGTTCAAAGAACCTTTAATTCCCATTATTTTGATGTATGATTGATGGGTGTAATAGGGATTATAAAGTATACAGCTTGGCCTTACTTCAGATGCGCATCTCTCAAAAAACTGCTAACTCCGCTTGGTAATTTTCACTTCCTGAACTTCAGAGGCAAATTATAAAAAAGCCAATAAGATAGTTTTACATTTTATATACAGTAAAACCTATCTTGAAAGACCACTGCTATGTGAGACCACCTGTCTCAATAGACCATATTATCAATGCCCAAATGTATTGATTGCATAGTGGTATGACCTTTAGAGAGAGACCACCTGTCTTGAGAGATCATAATTTCTTGGCAGAATGGGTGGTCTTCCAAGAGAGGTTCTACCGTATTTGGTATTTAAATCATTTCATTTTCAGAAGCTGGTATCGTCTAGTCTGGCAAAATTAATTTTCCCTATTTTAATAACTGCTAAACATGGTGTACATTAGACTAACTGAGGCTGATTTAATTAGCACTAGGAAGCAGTAATTTTTTTATAGCTGTGTAGTTAAGTCATATACAATTTCCACAAGTATTATACCCAGTGAAATTTCAGCCACAGTGCATGAAAGCAAAATAGAGGTATACAACATTCTCTCCACTGGCATGTTCCAAATGTAAACAACTTCACCCTACACACACCACTCTCTCAGAAGTTCATAATATCTGTAAAGCACCCCCGCAGTACTTGTTAATCTGGTTTTCTCCACCTTGCTAAAATATCATCAGGTTTATTGTAGTTTTCTCACAGGGGCTCGTATCGTTGCTAACAATTCACCTGTCATACATGTACTATATTATATAGTACATGTATGACAGGTGAATTGTTAGCAACGATACGAGCCCCTATGATTGTCCTGAAGGTTGCGAGATGTATGTTGTCATGTGATTCTAGGAATGCAAATGGCGAGATTCAGGTCAAATTTCATCAACGTTGTGGTTGCGTCTCGTCTATCAGCGCATTAAAGATATAACGAATGTTATACTCGTTATTTCTGAAAAAAAAAAATGAATCATATTCCTATCGATTTCATGCAGGTATAACTCGATGAAGGGTCATTCAAGTTTGCTATGCCAGCTAATAAGCGGCTACCCTATGTCGACACCAAACAGCGAATTCCAACTTTTCGATAAGAAATGGACTTTGACCCTACACCCAACAGAAATGTCAAAATATCAAAATGGATTGGAAGGGTAAAAAGAAACACGGATTACATTTCGTGTAGCGTAATAAATTACCAATGTTTCGCTCAGGCATTTGACTTTGTATGCCTATTCAAAGTTTGGCTTACCATCATATCTATTATATAGAACATGTACATGACTGACAGTTAAACTGTAAGGAACGATACGAGCCCCTGTGGATCCAATCACTCCCGTCAAGGCACGATACAATAAAGACAGTCCCTGTGAACATCTGTAAACGTTATACACTCCCATTGTGTACCATACAGTATTACTATAATATTACTTACTCTGTTCCGGATACAAAACTTTTAACTTCTTTATTCCGTTATCTCTCTCCAACCAGTTGAACCTTCGAACTTTTGTATAGTATGGTTCCCTGTTTCATATGCTAACTGAGCAGAATTGTTCTCAAGATTACGGGAAGCAGTCTATTGACTCACCACCCTTCACTTTGCACACGGTCTTAAAGGTTATTCCCAGACGGTTCGATTTGAGGTCTCACTGGACAGCTTGTTTGGTGATTTTCGTCCAACAATGACGTATTGCAGAAAATTGAAAATACAAATAAACACTAACTCATGACTTTTTATATAAGAAAGCATTCTTGTGAAATTCTGACTGAGGCAATCAGGTTAATTCCTTATACAACTGGTGGCTTTTTGACTGAACCTAAACTGCCACCAGCCCCTCTTTTTTACATTCATTTTTTACCGCAAAGAGCTATTTTTAGTATTTTCCTGTGACAAGACCGCTAAAAGAATCAGTATGTGCCTTATGCATTAATAAAGTTCACTAGTACTATAACAAATTAGCATACCTTTCATCACCCCTCAACCATTTCGATTTTAGATATTTACCTCTGCATAAATACGTAAGCCAAGTCGGCTTTTCATTTGCAGCCCAAGCTACGCATTTGATTTCCAATACTAGTCTAACTGTGACAGGCAATCACCAAACAAGCCAACCCATTTTCAAGCCTAACTCAACGTAAATGTAAACCACATTACAGATTTAGCTTCTGTGTGAATTTATAAATGCTAGACTTATGATAATTAGGCTCTTGTCTCCCACAGCAGCAGAGAGGGTGGACCCTACAACTTTGTAGAGACCTTATTTATGAAAATTAAGGGTTCCCTGAAAAAAAAGAAGTTTTTGCTTTAATAATGAAAACTTCTTTAATTGACCAGATTTTTTCACAATCTGGTCACATACATATGTCCTTCACCCTCTCTGCTGCTATGATTTTTATCCAAAAATTGTATCAAGTCCGTTGCGATATCTTGACCTTGGATCATGTAAATTTATCGTTACAAAACCAAAAGGAGCAGCTTGTGCTTTTGAAAAGAAATTTTTAAATTTATTCATGCCCATGTCGCCTGAACACCAAGTATAATAAATATTTTGCAGCGTATGATTATCTACGCCATTAAATACAACTAAAATGTTACAGTTGTCTCTGATTACTTTTGGAATTTGTGTATATCTCTGTGTAACATAAATCACGTCTGTATTTTTATGTCTACCTCGTGAAAATATTCTAGCTGGATTTGATTGTTTGTCCAGCATAACATCATCATACACCACTAAATTATTAATAAATACATCCAGATCATCTACGGATGGTGCTTCATCAATATCAGTAATAAAGTCTATGACATTGTCTTCATGTAACGATTTTGCGTTTTCATTAAAATCTTTAAGTACTTCGTAACATCGCTGATCATCTACAGATGGCGCTACTAAATATAATTTATCCCACTTCAGCCATCGCATTATTAGATTAAGCAGTAATTGCGTCTTCCCACTTCCGGACGGGCCTATTATAATCATTCTGATAGAATTTGGTAACGCTGGATGGTGCTTTACTGGCTCTTGTTTTCGTGTCGCAGAAAAGTCAATTATATCCATATAATAAATAATATGAGTCTATATTGTGTTCGATGCAGAGCACCTACCGATACTACTGAATTAACGACAGTAACAACAAAAAATAAAAGACGTGCACTTACAGGCAAGTGTGTGAAATGTGGTACCAAGAAATATAAATTTATTGCAACAAAGACAGGTGGGGTGATATAGCCGTTTCGTTAGGAAAATTACCAGGAACTCCATGGGCTAAATATCCCGGTGAGAAACATTTACCCGGATATAATTATTGTGGCCCAGGAACTCGTCTCGATATCAGACTCGATGATCAAGATCAACCAAGACCCGGAGAGTATCCAGTAAATAAGATTGATCAAGCATGTCACGTTCATGATGTCGCGTATAAAAGTAAGGATTTGCAACACCGACATCTCGCGGATGTAAAATTGATTCACGCGTTAAATTCTATACCTAATAAATCTCTCAGAGAAAAATTAGCTAGTTTTCTAGTAAAAACTGCTATGAAAGGTAAACTGGTGTTAGGGGCTGGTAATTAATTATATAACTATCATAATGGAATCTGTTTATTATTCCCCGAGAGGATTCTGGAGAGGTAAAGCAGCGATTAGTAAACTCGCCGAAGCAGCAAAAGTTTCACGTGATGTCGCTGCATCATGGTTAGCATGACAGGCAATATGGCAAATCTTCCTAAGTCCACCTAAAAGAATTCATTACGCGCATTTTGATGTTAGTGTCCCTAATGAAGTTCATCAAGCGGATATTTTGTTTTTACCACACGATACCATTAAAACACGTGGACGAAAATCACGCACATACAAATACGCGTTAACTATCGTTGACGTTGCTAGTAGATATAAAGAAGCGGAGCCATTATCAACGAAAACAGCATCCGAAGTTGCATCTGCGTTCGAACGAATTTATCATCGAGGTGGTCTACGATGGCCAAAACTACTACAGGTTGATCCCGGTAAAGAATTTCTTGGAGTAGTATCATCGTTGATGAACAAGCACAACGTTAAAATCAGACGAGGACATACTGAAATTCATCGTGATCAGGCAATCGTTGAACGATTTAATAGAACACTTGCCGAGCGGTTATTCGGATACCAATACGCAAAGGAAATATCTACTGACTTCAAAGATAGATCTCGTGAATGGGTTGCAAGATTACCGAGTGTGATAGTTGCGTTGAATAATGAAATTACTCGTGCAACTTCCATGAAACCTTCTAATGCGATCAAAAAAAATATATACCCAATGGCTACGGACAACGACATGAATCTTTCTCTCAACCAGTATTAGGTAATGTTACAGTTAGATATTTATATGAACCTGGCGAACTTGAAGGTGGTAAAAAAAGAGCAACCGATCCTATCTGGAGCGTGACTACACATAAAATTTCTAGCGTGGTTAGATCCACTGGTAGACCTCCAATATACAGACTAGATTCTACTGCCCCTCAACGTGGATTTGTACGTGAACAATTACAAGTAATTCCTGAGGATACGCAATTACCACCAAGCTCAATTTTGTAAATGTCCAGAACCTCGACGTCGATTACACTCAAGACAAGTCAGCATTACATTTTCACGTGTATGACCGAGATCACTATTAATTCTGTCTACGGTAAATTGTCTTGGATTCGAATACTGCCATGACATATTACAGTTGCAACTTGTGCAATGATTATTTTGTAATTGTTTTAGTTTTATAATAAATTCAATATCAATATCAAAATCACGATTATTTTTTTTGTCACACTGCTTATAACCAGATAGTTTTTTTCTTATTACGTCATTATTAACAATTTGATCATTATTTTCTATAAAATTCATAATAACCCTATGTAGTTGAGATATTCTCCTGACTCGAGATACGGCGAGATAGACTAAATTTGACCACTCGATCCGATCATCTACAATCCAGATTTTAGTATCAGTTATAGTTAATCCCTGTGACGAGTGAATCGTTATAGCGTACCCTAACACCCACGGTGATTTATTCATAATCAGCGCATTCTCAACGACATTAATATCGACTAAAATAATATCATTCAAGACAAGATTCTGTACCCTTGGTGGAACCAAGACACCTGGTATTTCAACTTCAATATTCTGTCGTCGAGTATCTAAGGGGCGATAACACAAAGGTACAGGTATATCTGAAAACTTTTCTTTATGTAACAAAAATAATTTATCCTGTAGTTCATCACGAACTATCTTTCTACTCGCGACTATCAAATCAGCGGGATTCCATAAAGTCCAAAATTCATTCATAGAAGTCTCTGGAATTACTCCTCGCATTATCTCACATTGTACTCTGTCTGATTGAAGTCTGATTAATTTTTTAAATTCCTTCAGCGGTTCATCGATAGCTCTATGGTCATCATTTATTTCTTCATAATAATTTACGTTATTCTTTAGCCATTCATGTGGAGACTCTCCAACAAAAGGTGGTGGTTGACCATGATCGCCGCACATAATCACAGCAGTATTCTTCAATAACAACCAATCAAGAAATGTTTTTAGTGTTTCTAACGACACCGTGCATATCTCGTCCCATATAATATATTTAGGTACATATTTTTCACCCATCCGCGATGGAGTCCATAAGTCTCCGCACCATCTAAAGAAACTGTGATATGTACACGATTTTACTCCTCGTTGTTTTATTTCTCTAGCAAGTTTGTGTGTAGGTGTCAAAACAATTATATCCGAATTATTATTTATAAATAAATTAATTACACGAGTTGTTTTACCTGACCCTCCACACCCATTAAGATAAACAGTCTTATGTCTAGATACAGGATCATACACAGATGGTGCAGATGATTTTAATATTTGATTATTATTTTTGTAATATGTCTCCACAATTTCAACATCCGCAGATTCAGAATAACTAAATATATTTTCTTGTTTTATTCTCCATGTCCCCCATTCACCATTACCGAGTTTTAATAAATCTTTATATTTTTTATGTACATAAAATGAATCCGTAGCGACTCTGACAGCGTGATGAGGAAATTTATTTATCATCGATAGTAGGTTTATCGAAACATAAGCTAACATCGAAGATCTTAAATGAGTAAACTGTGGTGACTCGCCATCAAGGTAGCTCACAATGGTACCTAGTTTCGTTCCATCTGATAAATAAGCATTACATCTGTTTATAAACGTATTTTTCTCAGTTGTATCAGCGATTATAAAATCTAGTTCAGCGTCGTCCATAATCAATCTTGTACACGCTCGTTTATAATCGTATGAACCACCTTGAGTAAATTTACCGATTATCTTTCTACCGAGATCTTTTGTAAATTTCTCATCGTATTCGTTTCTGCATTTATTTATTTTAATAATATGATCTTCATCAATATCAGGGAATTCTTTTCTGGTATCATCGATATTAAATCTGTTCGGTTCTGGTAACCAAACTTGCTTCTGTGAATTATACGATATAATCGCTTCAGTTACTCTCAACGATATTAAAAATCCAGCATCAAGCATATATCGCAATAGTACTATCGGAACCCAACATTTTTCTGAAAAATGTCTTCCAAACCAAGCATAAGTAATCGGATGGAGATTTTCTGCAAATTCGAATAATTCTACATGAGCAAATCCGGTTAAGTCAACATCTGGTCCTTCCATGGGAAGGGGTCCGTTTATCGCAACCCTGGTCATGTCATGTGTAGGATGTCCGAATCTCTTAAAATACTTAGAACATACTCCATATCCAAGAAAACTCCCAGGATAACATGCAGCCATATCAACTGAGATAACATCACTATGGTTGTATTTGGTGTTCCATAACCCACCGTGACCATATTCTATACAGCTTTTCTTGACATCTTCAAGGAATTCTGATCGTGTCGTTTTTCCATGAATTTTTCTCCTGAGCGAAATGGGCAGCAACCGATGGTACGGTAAAGCAGTTATTCAGTAATTGTCCAACTATGACATCATCAGAGGTATATTTCAATGCAAGATGTTCCATTTCTTCATGGAGAGATTCTGTACGATAAATATCACCGTTAGGCCGTACAAACTGATCGTAATGATTATACTCAGAACTCTGAAATAACCAAACAGACACAGGGTCGCTTTTGCTGATATTTTTAATAAAATCAAAGATATCACCGTTATAAAACTTAACTTTTCTATCTCGTGGAAATATCGTTACAGCATTAGTCCATGCATGTGCATTATGATCAACGATTGTTATAGGGTTTCCATTTTTTATATATTTTGGTTCGTATAATATCTCTCCGGTTAGTGTTTTTACTGTTATTGGAAATCTTAATAACTTTTCTAGTTCAGCAACATCCTTAATAGATGCACCAGCATCTTTAACGGACTCTGCCCATTTGTTTATTTTTTTATGTCTTAAATCAGTTAAACCATTACCACGTATCGCATTTGTAAAATGTTCTGTAACTCGTTCAGCTACGCAGTTTATTCTTGATATTTGCATCGGTTTGAGATCCGTAACATTAGGTTTATCATTCAGCGGAAATATTCCATAGACAACTGCAGTCGCTGGATAACTCTGTATATAATAGGGTTTATCAATGCCAGTGAGTATTCCGGGTTTAGATTTATTACTTAAAAGAACAATATTACCCCCGGGCTGCACACGGACTGGATCACGCTTATCACGAATAATCCAAATATCTTCTTCTGTATTTACAATAAATTTTATTAAAATAAAATATTTTTGATTATCAAGGTGATTAATAATTACTTTTCCTCGTTTGTCATTCATCATATTAGTAACATTTCCAACTCTGAATGTTGACCATGCATGAGCAGCACCATCGTCACGAAATTCCTTTTTTGCTTCACGAATACGTTCGGTTACCATTAATGTCAGATCCTGCATCGAAGTACTAAGTTTATATTCTGATAATCTATCAAGGTCAAATCTAGCAGGGGAAGGTTCAATAACGGATAATTCCTCCATATAATTAAAACAAATATTTAAATTAAAATTTTATTATATATATAATGATTGAAACACAAAACAAATGTGCTTGGCTCAAAATTGGATATACTTCTACTTGTAATAAATCGTGTGTGAACAAATACTGCGGAAATCATGCACAGAGTATCAAAAATGGAAGTACAGGACCAATACCGTGTGTGAAATGCGGTGTTGGAGTAAGAGGAAAAACTCAATTGTGTCTAAAATGTGGCGGAAAAAAATACAGAGAATTAAAACGATATTATGACAAAAAAAATAACGCTGACTCTCCTATAAAGACAGAAGAAGATTATCTGGTTAGATTTCAAAACAATGATTTAGACAAATAATATTATATATAATGGAGCAAAACGAATTTGTGGCGCATCCTATAATAAAAAATTATGAAGCATCCCGAGATGGTGTAATCAGACACTGTAGATTAAAGAAACCAGTAGGTAGTATTAGTAATACTGGTTATCTTGCGTTTACTGCTAATGGCAAGAAAAATTATTACTCACATAGATTTACATACGAGTGTTTTTTTGGAATAATCAAAGATGGGTATGTGGTGGATCACATCAACGGCGATAAGCTTGATAATTCACTTGGAAATCTACGTATTATCACGCAAAGTGAAAACTGTAAGTTTGGAAACACTGGCGGGGCACGATTTGCAAGACCTGTTAAATCCGTAAATGCAGATGGTGAAGAAATTGTGTTCAAGTCAATTAATTCTGCTGCAAAATATTTTGACATAGTACCACCTTCAGTACAATACGTGGCAGAAAATATACGGAAATCTGCCTTTTCCAAAAGATTTTTGCAAAAAATAAATTTTCAATACGTTTAGTCTACCGTATTTTTAATGTTACCAAATGATTAAGCGCTCCGCCAAGCATAATGATAAATATCGTAGTTGTCCGCTTATACGAGTTAATGTCAAAAGCTGTCCTGATTGTCCATACTTTTTATTGTAAAAACATTTCAGTGAATTTGGATCTCAAGTACTGCAAATAAAAATAATTTTTATAAATATTTAGTTGTTTTTTTATTTCGTTAATTTTGTCATGAAAACCGCGTTTTTTGTTTGAAAATCTCGTTTTTTGCATGAAAAATGACCAAAAATCAGTGAAAATCAGTCAGATTTTGACAAATTCTGAGGGTGAAAACCCCAGGAAGGTTAACGGGAATTAGCATTACATTTTTGATTTATCGATGAAAAACTGATTTTTTATATATTTTTGTCGTAATTCGCTAGTAGAAATCTATATAATACAAACAAAAGAACTGGAAAAAACCAGAAAAAATTGATTTTTGATCGATAAATCAAAAATGTAATGTTAATTCCCGTTAACCCCCCTGGGGTTTTCACCCAACGAAAACTAGCAAACTCAACGAAAAACTTTGCACAACGGGTAATATTGTACTTGATACCTACTGAAACATAATGATTGGGATACAATATACTTGTCAATATGTGTAGGTTGCATTATACTAAGCAGAATGTTAATTTTCCCAAGGGTTTTGTTTAGCCATAATTACAGTCAGGGGTCCACCTTCATCGCTCTCAGCGTCATTATCATTTTTTACAGAATCAGATAACATAATCTTTCTTAATTGCATTACACGATTATCCACAATCTTTTTTCTTTCGTACTCGTGAGACAGTTCGGATTTAATATTTTCGATAGAACGTGCAAGAGGTGCAAATAGCTTTATTTGATTGTCGTTTACCATGGCTAGTGATTCAAGCATGGGTTGATAAATTAATTTTATAAATCTGTAGTTTGAAGATAATGTATATTTATTATCAAATTTTCTCTGTTGCAGTAATTCAAAGTCGCACATAATTTTCTGAGGGTCGAGATTATCAGATATTTTTATTCCGTTATGTTTTAGTTTTTTAATAGCAGAAATAATATCATTGATGTTTTCTTGGTTCATTATATATATTTATTTTTATATTTAATATAAAAATAAACAAAAATATACAGCGCGGGGTGACATTCGGTCTACCATTCCATAGTTGTATCAGATAAACCTAATGAGGTTCCGAATCTTTGTTTAGACATTTACCCCCAAAGAGACCCTAAATATCCGTAACCGAAACTTTAGAGGCTCAGAGGGTTGTCTGTACGTGTAGGTTTTATTTTGTGACCAATCAGATTCTGTTTATTGTTGCCTTACAAGAATTCCTAGATATCCGCAACCGAAACTCTAAGAACTCAAAGGCTGATTGGTCTTTGAGACCTGGAATCTCATTAGGTTTATTTTTAGTTTGCGATTGTGTCTTTTGGAATGGCCCCTGTGTGGGGTACCCCTTTAGTGAAGTCACAAGGTCACGACCTCATATCACCCCCCGCTGTATATTTTGATGAGATGATATGATGATGAGATGATATGATTAAATGATGAAATGCCGTCTTCACGTAGCACACCAACCCATAACGATCAACCAATGGGTTATTCACAAAAGTGAATCCACCACGTGTTGACGTAGTGGATTGGTGTACTCTGAAGACGGGGGTGGCTGGAGCCCCCAATAAATTATAAATTTTGGCATAAAATCGTCCCCCGCAGACATATGTCTTTCTCAGGTTTCGAACTATGACCCTCCGGATGAGAGTTTCTACACGCTATCAACTGAGCTATCGGACCTTGTTATAAATACATATTGAAAAAGTTAGCATGTGTTTACCAATGTGTCAGTCATATCGTTATTCCTAAAAACTACAATATTCTTAACAAAAACCACATTTTTCTGTCTAAAATGAGATTTTATATTTCTAGTTTCCAAAATATATATAATTCTGTACAACACTGAGTCTATGCGTGGGCCGTAACAGCGGATATTGATTTAGTTATAATATAGCGGTCTTAAAATAACTTTACGCACATGTTATGGAATAATCAATATGCAGCCACAGTTCACGGATTTTATGTAAACAAAAGAATAAACATCCGGATATTGTTATAATAAAAACGCTCTATGAGCGTACATATAGGTTTATATTAAGAGATTCGTTTCTCGTGTCCAGAATGTTTCCTGCCTGATCAGTGAGTTTGAAATTTATTCTTGTCAGAAATGGATTATGAACTCGCAGGTAAACGGGATTAATTGGTTCTGCCACAATTAACCAGCCTGGTGGAACAATCGGGCTAAAACTGAATAATATGTACCCTTGCTGAGCTTGGCTAGATTTAGAAAGATCTACCTGATAGCTACCTTCAATAACATCACATACCAGATTGACTGCAATTGTTGTTGTTATGTTTACAATGCCTGGTGATATATGTCTACCGGCACCAAAGGGGTTGTTATTGTGTTTTAATATAACCGGTGGTGGGGCTATTTTTCTCCACGATTCAATTATTCCCGGATAATATTCTTCAATAAGATCATTTAATGATTTCTTCATTTCAGCGTTATTTAAATCAGGTATAACAAATGTTTGTAAATCTTTTTCTGTTATTTTATAATGATTAAGAAATACTTGTTTAGATTCTTGATTTATGTAACGATTTCCATCGAATTTAGTCGCAGTGTTTATAATACTTCGATTAACGATGTATAAATCGAATAAGATACCATTTAAATGTTTTATTGACTCGATTATTTGCTGCTTTACACTTTCATTATAATGTTGAGATAATGAAATAAGTAAATTTCTTAAATCATTAAACGTTTTATCGTATTCGTGTTTAAGAGTATCTAAAAAATGTTTAATAAATCTTACATCAACCGTATAGTTACTAATCTTCGTCCTGATGTCTGTGTTAACAATAAATAATGCTTTATTCAACCTGGGGATTCTTTTACCGTCAAAATCGGTAAAGTAATATCTATCTTCGTTTGGAAATCCAAATCTTGTATTACTCCATGGTTGTTTTTTCGATATTCTGGATCTTTAATGAATTTTTCTTCACTCGTTTTAAATTCTTCTTTTTTGGTTCTGAAACTCCATTATAAACAGGTGCGACTTCAGGCCATCCTAACACGGATCTAATCGAACTCTGATAAATATCTACGAGGTAATCAGGAGAATTTATTTCAATCGCCGCTGATAGTGTTGGTTCGTGAACAGTAATCGCTATTTTAGATTCTTTCCCCGTGATAGATTTAATTCTGCGTTGGAACTCATCATTAATCTGTTCTATTTGATAACTACCCGTTGAAATTCCAACAACTTGCCAATCAGGTGTTCCATCCGGTTTATTCTTATTCGCAAATGCCAGTGAATTATTTGGTTGTTGTCCACCAAACGGTTTTGATCTAATATTAGGCCAACTATAATAAACTCGTAATTGCGCTAATGCTATTTCCTTTGCTGGAATTGCAGTCGGAAAATTAACGCTAAATTCAGGATTGGTTGAACTTAATGATATCATAGTAGTTTTTGACGGCGTTGTATTAGCTACGATCTGCTGAAGTAATTGCGACTCCGACATTATTATTATCGTTATTATTTAATTCTCCATCTTTCCGTCACTAGAGAACGCATCGCGTTCCACTATGAATGCTTCATCGTAGGTTTTCATTATCGTTACGAACTCCTCATCGGATATTTTACCATCACTGAGATACGCTGAAATATACGAGCATAATTTAGTGTATGCGGCTGTTGCTGTGTGCAATTTCATTATATACTCGTTTAGTTTATCATTCGTACACGTAGATATTTTTTTAGAGATAATACTGAAAATACCTGCGCATGTTGTTGCCGTTGAAACTATAATCGTTACAACTGCAGGCGCTGTCATCGTTATCGTTGATAATAATAATCCAGTTCCAGCAATAACAGCAGAAACCGAGTATACCATTATATCAATAACGACCATACGACGACGATATTTTTTTACCTTTATCGTGTAATCGTCGATGATATTTTTTAGTTTAGTTTGACACTCACATACTTGAGCGTATCTGTGACGTTGAATGTCGATAAATGATTCTTGATTCATTATACTTATTTAAGTAACTAATTCGGGAGTTTCAGCTACGAACTCAACACACCACCAATAAGTCGCTGCGGTTAACTTTTTATCATTCGCTATTAACATAAATGTTTCTTCAGTATCTTTATTTAACACTATAGACACAATTCCAGAAAAATCATCGGTTGAATGACGCCATGGAAATGTGGTAAATATACTGAATTTTGCACTACTAAATACAGATAATCTGTATACACCAGTAACCTCTGCAGTGTGTTTAAAAGTGTTATTTTCCGGTGTCCATGTTGCCTTTCCTGATGCGACTGTGTACACGATATTAATGATCTGCTTGTGAGGAATTTTAACGAGATTAGTTTTTTGAATAATATTAGGAATACCACTAATGATATCGTTGAGTCTTGCGTTAATGTCAGCGAGATTAATAATAACATTTGGTGGAGTTCCAAAAAAGTCATTAATAGATCTGTTTATATTTCTACGAAAATTTAAAAATGTTTGTACGTGATTAAAATAATCACTTCTAAATGAAGCAATTCCATCATTGATAGTCGTTAATGAAGTAGTTATTGGAATTTCCTTATCGTCGACGTATTTCTTCGTTGCGGCGTCGAAATCTGTTTCTGGTGTTCTGAGATTATTAATACCATTACTATTCATGTTGAGAAATGCACGCATTATACCACCGCGCACTGACACGTATTTGGATTCTTGATCATCGACGTATTTTTTTGTTGCTGCGTCTGTATCTGCGATTGGATCTCCAAGATACGTAATTTTTCTTCCTGACATAATAACGTCACCGGTAAATACATCACCAGTTTTCTTAACATAATCGTTAACCGACTTACCGGAATCCTGTATTTTACCTTGATCAGTGAAAGTAACGACATTATTAACAACCGCGTTGGGAATTCGTACAAGAACATCTAGTAGTTGTATGTTACTCGTTTTTAATCGTCCTTGTTTGTCCTGAAAAACGACGACTTCATTTTGATCCACACTCGTTATATTTAATAAATCATCGATTTCATTTCTGAGCTGATCAATGGTTGCATATTTAGATAAATCGACCTTCTGAGCTCTACCTGAGGATCTTCCATAAATATCTACCATTATATTTACTGATATCAGTTTAAGTGCTATGACGTAGTGTAGTGAACGCGTGCACGATTTTATGAGGCGGTGCTGTTGATTTTGATACAGCATCAAGCATAGCGAGGGTTTCACGGCCGCATATTGGAGGATCAGTTATTTTTTGTGTTGGTAGCGTTGAATACCAGATTGGAGCAGTATTATTGCTAACGTAATGAAGAAATTCTTTTGGTGGTGCTAATCCATACGAATCGAAATAAATAATTCCACGTGGATCAATTGCATATCCTACCCAGTGCGTGCCTGGGCCAGAATTTTTATCGAGATTAATAATACCGGTTTCAATATTGTTTGTTTTTTTTGGTAATTGATCGCGCATAAAAACACCTCTGAAATTTTTTATTTTTAATTGCTTAGCAGCATTAAGTAAATCAAAATTGGACATGGGTGTTATTAGTAAACTGTCCCTGGTAATCTTAGGCCTTTTCCGTACCAGTGTGGAGTCCCTGGTAATCTTAGACCTCTTCCCTTTTTTTTAATTCCTTTTCCGGTTGCTTTCTTTAACGCCATTCCAGCAGCTGTTCCAACAGCACCTAACGCAGCTGCCTTTGCAACAGCTGGGGCTGCAGCTGCTATTAATGCTGGTATTGCTGCAAGAAGTGGAAATATACCACCCGTTTTAGCAATATCTTTGATGGCGCCCGCAGAAAGATTAAGTTTGACGCCTTTATTTGATTTTTTAGCGTCGTTGAAGTTTTTAAACTGACGCTCGGTCAACGATAGTTTATTTGCACCGGTCATCTGTTCTCGCTTTAGCGATATTTTTATTCCACAGTTATTTTTGATGCTGATTGCAGCTTTTTAATCTGACCAGGAGTCAGACTCACACTAACGTGATGATATGACATTATTAATATTATGAACGATCTAATTACATGTTTTCTACTGGAGCATCAATAACTCTCATTCGTCCACCAACACCTTCGAGTAACATCGATTTATCGCTGAGTATAACAGCAATTGCTCTGTAATTTGCAATAACTCCTATTGTCACACGAGCTCGAAAATGAATATCTACAACAGATTGTCTGGTTAAATCTAAATGTTCTAGCGAAAAGTAATAAATCGGATACAGCGTTGTAAAATCTAGCTGCGATATTTGTAAACCAGTATCAATATTTTGATCACGTCCCATGAACGACATTAATCGATGATATGCACGTGCTACATGATTTTGATCGAAATTCAGTAATATATCCTCGGATGGTTCTTGATGTCCATTTATCCTTAATGAAACCTCAGAAACACCGAGTTGGTCAAATATCATGTAACTACGTGTTTGATCGTTTATTCGTACAATATTTTGAAACGCAATAAATATATGTCTTGGTGCAGAAACACCTTGCTGAGAAGCTATCTGCCACGTAAATAAACCATCAATTGCACTCTGAATAGCATCAGTAGTCATTGTTAACCATGACAAAGTTGATTTACCGCCTTGACTCATGAAAGATAACAACCGGTCATCTTCGGATATTGACGGAGTCATTACTGGCATTCACAGGGAAGGTTTTGTTAGTATTATTATACCAGGATCACCAATAGGTCTCCATAATGCATCATTATCATCGCCTTTTCGTACGAGTACAACTGTGTGTTTGGCTCCGAAAATGACTTTTCTAACATTTCTACAGAATCCAAAGATATGTGACAGTGGAATTGCACATGAAAATCTTCTCCTATCGCCTCTTAACATTGATCTACGTGCTGTAAATCCTAAGTTAAATTCTGTATTTGGAAAAGGTAGATCTTCAATAGCAGCAGCAGCAGGAGGAACAGCTCGATTATTTGGTTGTCGAAAAACCTGATTTCTATTGTCAGGGTGGTCAGAAGTATCCTTGACAAACATCATTGATGGACCAGCTGATCTTGAGTAATCGTCGCTGTATCTTGCAAGGCCTAGTATTGTCGTTGCAACATCAACGTCTTTCTGGATTGATTCAATATTTTTTCCGTCAATCATGTACGTAGCGCTATCAAATAACGCCATAATACCATTATTAACGAAACCAACCCTAACATCAGCGGCGTATGCTACTGGTGCTGCAGGAACAGCGTTATTTAAAATTTCACCTTCTACTTCAATAAAAGCCTCAGCAGGTAGAAAATACCTACTTGTATCTTGAACCTGTAGTTCAATTCTTCCACGTTGATTTGGAATTCGGGCGTCATAAGAATAATACTGATAATCGCGCACAGACTCATCTTTGAGAACTGGTGCGTCCATGTCAAACGCGGGATCGGATATGCGCTTAAACATCTTTATTATTATCGTCTTCGTCTAACTCGAAGACCACTTCCTGCTATCAGACTAGCGGTTATATTTTTTTCCTTTTCCGACATCGGGATATCAGCTAACTCCGCTAGTTTTTGATTAGCTGCTTGATTTATTATTTTACTTACACTTGCGGGCATCACTTCAGTGCTAGGTAATTTCACAGGTCGGGTCGGTCTGCGTATTAATCGTGATAGTCTATCTTTAATTGCTGAGAATGCTTTGCTAGCGAGATTACCAACAGCGCCTATACCCTTTTCACGAACAACATCAATAGCTTTCATTCCTAGCTGCTTTGCAATCGGTATTGCTTTTGGGGCTATCCTTCTAAACAGACCCTGAATAACATCACCTAATCCATCTCCGTAGGTCGTTTTGTATACAGGTAATCGCGAGTTTATTACCCTGACCATGGTAGGTCCACGAGTATTGTGTATGATCATTTTATTATTAAGTGATTTTATCACTAATTACATACTTAGTCACTATAATAATCGTCGGCGATTTCATTAATAAGAGACCGATATACATTAATATCCATGATGCCGCCAATAAATAATCGTTTGCAAATATCAGCTGCTTCATTAATGATTTCTGGGGAATTATTACCAGCTCGTTTTCCTCCGATGAGAATTTCTAGTCGATCGACATCAGCAAGAACGTTATTGGGACAAGTAATAAGACCACTTCCTAAACCACTTCCAGTTGCTTCGGGAGCGTCTTGAAATTCTTCTTCTTCCTCTTCACTTGGTTTCGGTGGTGTTTTTTGTGGTTCTGGATAATCACGAAGTGATTGCTCAAATGGTTTTGGAGGTTTTTGTTTGTTTTGTTTTTGTGTTGTTGTTGTTGTTGTTGTCGTTCTTGTTCTTGTTGTTGTTGTTCTGGCGGTAATTGCATGAAGGTAATATAATTATCTATTGCATAAATATACTCGATATATCTTTGATCACTATTTCTAGCCTGATCAGCGTTATAGTATATGCGAAATATCCATTTGTACCAATTATCACGACCTATAGTTTTATCAGCATATTCAGGCTTTAAATACTTTTTTCGATCATTGAAACTCATCACAGCAATCCTAGCTAATTCTCCTACATTTTCAATTTTTTAAATATTATAAATAGTTTCTTCGGTAAATTTGTCATTTATGTTAATTCTTTCTTCTTGTTCTTCTGGTTCTCTTGGTTCTTGTGTACGGCCCTTTATATCACCTATTTCACCACGAACTTGTTCAATACCTTCAAGAATTTCCGGAACTGGCATCGCGGCAGCTATTTCGGTTGGAAGTTCACGTAAAATTTTTTTTGTCTTTTTTGTTCTTCTTGCTATTTTTTCGGTTCCTTCTGCTATTTTTCCAGTTACTTCAGCGGTTTTCTCCAACACAGGTTGAATACCTTTAGTGGTCTCAGTGATAGGTTTAAATAATTTTTTTGTATCCTCTTCAAATTCAACTTGAGATTCCTGACGCGATTGTAGTTGTTGCTTAACAGAATTACGAACGGGTAGATATTTTTTAATTGCCTCTAGTCGCTCTCGAGCTAATTTAGCTGAGTGTGGTTCTCCGATACTCATTATTGATAATATCTATAATGGCTGTTTAATTTATAGCAGCAGAGAGGGTGAAGGACATACGCACGTGACCAGATTGTGAAAAAAATCTGGTCAATTAAAGAAGTTTTCATTATTAAAGCAAAAACTTCTTTTTTTTCAGGGAACCCTTAATTTTCAAAAATAAGGTCTCTACAAAGTTGTAGGGTCCACCCTCTCTGCTGCTACAGTTGAAATAGTCAGGGCCAAAATAATTTTTTGATATACTTGCCATACATCTTTAATTTTCCAGCAAGATGAAGCTAGAACGTCTGTTGACGTGTTACCGGGATTAAATGAGGTGCGTTTAAATTAAAATGGGCAAGACAATATATGAAAATACAATTTCAGCAAGTAACGTTAGGTGATTCAGTCGTTTATAAGCAGGAAGACTTGTAGGAGGATTTAGTGGACATGTTTTACGAACAAATAAATTTATACAGAACAAACGAATGAACCATGAAAGGTTGCTACTCGTTATGTGTTATAATGAATCTTGAAACAGTTATTAACAAGCTGAATTTAATTTGCGATTAAATAACAGAATCATCGGAGGCGGAGGGGGTTAGAAACGTTGAGTTCTACGAGATAAGGTGCTTCTAAGATGTAACAGAAGTGCAAAAGAGGTTGAATATAAAAAAGAGTTTAAATATGTATTATGTGTAAAACACAATGGGGAAAATAAGAAAACGCATTGATAAAACACAGGCATGTAACAAATTAGTACACTTGACCAACTCGACACTGCAGTCACAATGCAGATATTGCCCCAAGGGTAGCAACTGATTGCACGGAAGAAAAAAGATATAATATTTAAAATATAAAGTTGATGCAAACCACATCTCTAAAGAGCTAAATAAACCAACTACTAGGTAAAGACAAGCATATCTGCCACATTTTGAAAACGCAATGTAACGAAAAGCAATAAATTGTTGATGCAGTCATAACAAAGATTCTAACTTCTTTAAAATACCCCCCCCCTCAAAAAAAGTTATAAAAAGTACAGAAAGTACTTTCGTTATTTCCGCGGGTATTTTACATATAGTTCACTTACCTTCGACCAAATGTCTCCAAAGTACAATTTTTCATATCAATAAAACTTAATATTTCACAAAAAGTTCGCAAAATTAACTAACATCTGTTGGTAAATGATACGATTTGAACACAACGCAGATGAAAATAAAACCCTGTACACCTCATGTTCTATAGTGTGTCAATATAAAGAATTTGGTACAATCAGTTTAAAAATGTTAGAAGTGGAGCAGTGCAAAACTAATATAGTCAATAGAAAACATATATACCTAAATACCGTTAAGAATAATCTGTGAAATTAACGAAGTTTGAGACGTATTGCAGGGAAAGAAATCAGAAGATTAGAAGCAAATTCAATAAACTTATACTTTATTGGGATGTCCAAAAGGAGTAAATAGAGGTTAGCTGTATTTTAGTAGATGCGCCAATTTCACCATATTTGTCTAAAACAAAGATAAATGATCTAGTTATGTTTTCTCATAGCTGCATACACTATGCTACGCTGGTAGACCCTGAATAATGGACTGAGCCTTAGCCTGTTGCAGGTCATACGGAAAAGATACACATCGATAGTACGGAAACATACTTAACGGGATAAATATTTGCTATACTGGCATTAAATTTTTGTACATAGAAACCATTTATTTTTCGATAACTATACTGTAAGATTTGACAGATATTTTCAGAGCAAACATAGAGTAAAGTGTGAGATAATTTTGCAGAGTGCACTAACCTGTGTAATGTTGATCATGACCTCATCCTACTTTAATCTAATATACAAATGTATAATAGTCGAATCGAAATATATATGTGACGTCGTTTTCAGATGTGAGAAATGCGCTTCTAAATGTTACATACTTTAGCTGGTAGTGAATGACTCAAATCAACAGTATCAATTATATTAACCACGTTCGTGTCAAAGGCAACAATTTAAAACTCTAGAACGGGATGATTGGAGATACCTCATGGAAGAAAGAAGTACTTCTTTGAAAATAGGTCATGAAGATTACCACACTGTGCACCGAAGATTTCGTGTTGCCCACACTTTCTGAACTGGTAAGAACTTATAAATGTCCTTGCAACTGTCAGTATTATACTGTTTAATGCCGAAGAACATTACCAGCTGAAGAAATGAATTAACATATCGCCCAATATTAAAGTCAACCTCGTATTGATACCCACAGGACTCTGTTCGCTAGAAAATGTGTACCAGCACAAAACAGAACATCTGTTTTGCAGATGTCTGTTTGAACAGCGCGGAGTATTAATACCTTGTATAGAAGGACTACGAAAATGGCAATCATTCAATCAGTCCTAATAGTGCAATCGGATACGTGGATGTTCAGATGACACAAGGCAATATAGAATCTTGGGCAAAGTCCACATTCATAAACTTATGTTTATAATAGTGGTTGCAGAAAGTGCTTTAGTGTTAATTTGGAAATAATTTATGAATTTTGCATGCTTTTTGATGCCGTACTTACATACCCATTAATGCCAGGCAAACTAGCATGTCGAGCTAGAAATGATGCTCAGATCGTTTCAAAGTCAGCCCTTTCACACCGGCAATAATTTCAGTCAAAGTATTTGCCTCTTTTGTGTGTTAACTCAAACAAATCTTTGCAGTACTAAATTGTTTAGAAAATGTTCCATTAGCTATCTTTGTTGCTACGTGTAAATTTGCAATGGTATTTGCCTTGTATTACTGGGTAATGCTCAGGTTCTATCCATACGATGAACGACATCTGAAATTGTCAATAAAAGGTTGAAATATTATTTTGTTTCAGTTGTGTTATTCCATCAATATAACAGAATGATTATTAACAGAATGATTAATATACTTGTCTAAAGCATCTAATGAAAATGATATTATGTGAGCAACGAACTAAACCAATAAAATGCATTAAATCATGCCTAGCTCAAGGAAACAATATATATTTAACAATTGTTATAAGGCGATTACTTGAAAATATTTTTGCTTCAAAGGTGAAATGAAGGATTATTCACTCATCAAAATCAGTTCACACATAATTCCTTTGTCATTTAGTAATTAAACAAAATTATATATATATATATATATATATATATATATATATATATATATATATATATATATATATATATATATATATATGAATGTGGCGTACTCAACAAGAGGTGATCATTCCACCTCCATTAACCAATAGCTGAAGTGTGTATGTTTCATGCTTTTGTAAATTTCAAGTTTAGTCCAGTTTTTAAGAAAATTGTTGCATAAGCTTTTCTATCCGACTGGAATGATAGATCAAAATATTCTAACAAACTGTCTCGATACAAATATGTAAAAATTTACTTCGGCTTCGAAGATGATTTCAAATGAATCCGTAACCACAAACATCGATCAGCTTTGACTAAACTGACAGTGTTTTCCTATAATCTGAGATTTGAAACTTGGATATATGAAAGCAAAAGATTCGATAGAAGTGAAAGATATTGCATGCTCTGTGACAACTATGATATTGAAGATAAATATCACTTCATTTTGGTATGTCCTGTGTACACTGGTTCGCCTGTAACTCTAATTCGAAAGTATTTTTGGAATAAACCATCCATACACACATAGACTGAAACTGTTCTCTTCTAGAAGTAAGAAAATACTAAGTTCACTGGCTACATTTGTATATGAAGCGTTTAAAATAAGAGATAGAATATTATTTCAAGTAAATTAGTATAAAGATTGTGTATACTTGTCCATCCTTTCCTTTTCAGCTGTTGACGATTACCGTTTTGATTTTATGTCTAAATTTGTCCATACACATGTATATAATTTCATAACCACGCTGTATATGTAATATTTGTAGTATGTATTATGTAATCATGTACATGTTATGCTAAACTATTGAATTGAATAGTCTCCTGCTAGAACTTTCTTAACATTTACCGCACATGGTTCCATGCACAATCAGCCAAGTGGGTTCGTAATGTCTTAGCAGGAGCTTCAATGGGTTCACAGTTGAGATCATTATCTTGATTTATAGTATTATTGTCTTAGCTGACGTAATCGTCACACAGTTTACATTAGGGTTAACTTTATAAAAACTAATACATATTAATAATCACTTGTCCGGATATTTGATACCCCAAAAAATTGAAACTATAAATTAATTCTGGTCCAAATGAGTAAGCACACAAAATTGTAATGTCTACAACAATTAATTGTTTTATTCTTTGACAAATGTTCCTTTATCCATTTCAACTATTTTGCTTGTTCTAACCAACATTTAATTTAATATTGTAGCATTGATCACGATGACGAAATTAGGTCCCGTTTATCACTCCTGTGTCATGGATTGCATTAGTTCTGTCTGTATCCCTAGCGTTTCTTTCTTTTCAAGAGATCGCTAGCATTCATCCTCAATATATGCGTCGTTCATTAGTGACATCGAATTGGCTGTATGGCCTATGATATTACCTCACACAATGATCGACAGTTGAAACTCAATAACTCAATCATTACCGATCAATCTTTAATTTCTTAAACCGGGAGGTCAATTAGCCAACTATCCCGCGCCCCACGCGATCAACCAATATTAGTTATTTCTTTCAAACTTCGTTTGACATATCACAGCTGATGAATAACATTTGGCATATTGCAACGACTACCAATTAACATACTACAAAATTTAAAAGAGAGGAGCTGTAGCAAAGCTCAGTTAATGGTTACGACAGTCCCATATGTTATTAACCAGATAAAGTTTTTCTCACGAAGAAATGAAAGAATTTATGGAATTTAAGACATTTCAAACATGTGTTTGCACTTTTACGACAAGGCAATACAATCTGATATGTACAAGCAACACACACACACACACACACACACACACATATATATATGTGTGTGTGTGTGTGTGTGTGTGTGTGTGTGTGTGTGTGTGTCAGAGCATATAATTGCCTATATCACTATTATTCAAAAGAGCGTTCTATATTACAAAATTAATGGTGTTACTTTGAATGTGTATGTGCTTATAATTAAAATTTAAATATTGAGCTCAATGTACGTTTTTTAATGTGCAAAATAGACAAATAAATAGTCTCAATGGTCTACACAAAGATATTGAGGTAAATTAAGGTAGCGTTGCATTTCTAAGGCAGTACATTACACAATGGTATTCCTTTTACATTTCCCTTTCACAAAAGACGCATATTCTTTCATGGTATGTTATATAGTCGGATGCATCAATATAGGCTCTAACGTTTAGCAAGCTTTTTGTTAAGTTGTCAACAAATGTTAAGGTACATTGGGGAGTCTATAATATCTAGATAATGTTCTCGACTAAAGTCTAACTGGTTTAATATTCAAAAGCTGGACCAATTGATTTATTAAGTTTTACATTAGAGGTTTATATGTCACTTTCAACATACCTTGGTTGTGAAAAGCTTTCCCAAGACCATTAGAAATGAGCAGATGTTTGATTTCACGAGACTATACTTTACACACGGATGAGTACGACCATTAAAGTCGCATGTTAAACAAATTCTTGGAATTCTGCTTTGAGACATTTTGAACAATTTCAACCCATAGTTTCTTGCTTAAAATAGAGATAAATAATAAACAGTTTCTCTTTAATAACCTATAGCTAAACTGCTTTGAGTGGCTTTTGTAAGTTTCAGTATGCATTAAGAGTAATTTCCATACACGCTATCAATGTCATACACATTGTAAAAACCGAAACATTTAACTCCATTGTGATAGGGCAGGCAATATCATAGTTTCTATGTCATATTCATTGCAAAGACCCCAATTTCAGCTCCAAAGATAGGACAGGCAATATCTTTATATTAAACAAACCAATAATTTAAACAGTATGTTTATCGATACTTTTCCTAAGTAAGTTACTTTTCTTTGGATGAGATTAATACAATACGAGCTTGTTCAGATAAAACTTCTGTGGATTTATGGCAAATCCACACGAGGAGAATATCATACATAGTCATTTATTATATCAAGTCTATTTTAGTTTGTGATCCACTCCAAAAACAAAGAAAGAAAAATAAATTTAAATAATTGCGTGCATCCGTTGGTAGCCACCAATATCTACTTAATAACCTTCACTGAATAATGCATGTTGAAGCTCATAAAAAAATTAAACAAAAAGTAAGCATGAGAGAACGTCACATTGAGTGCACCAGAAAGACAATCCAGTGTAACAACAAGTCCTTGTGTGGTTCTAGCACATGCTTTGGTATATTGTTTGAAACATATTTAACATTTCAATACTAACTTTTAGTTTCTGAGCATTATGCTACAAATCTTTCATATTTATTCTATTCATTTTTTCCCAAAGTCTACAAAAGTACATTTGAATCTGTTATTACGTATTTGAATATATTTTCATTTGAGTGTGAAAATAAATATGTTATCTATAATACCGTGTTCTTTTTGGAACCATCTTTGTCTTCACTTATTAAATTATCATGTTCATACCATGATTTAATCATGTTAGTCAGGTTGATTTGAAGACCTTACATACTGGTAGAAGACTAGGTCCACTATAATTTTTTTAGTTATCTGTATTCTCATTTTATGTAAAGGCATTAGTATAGGTGTATATCATCATTACTTATGTTGGGAGGTTTGAAAGCTTTCATTCAACACACAAGTTGAAAGATGGGTAAGATAGCATTCAGCTGCTTTAACCAGAAACTTGACCATGGTACGTGTTGATTTTGTAGGCTATGCATAATGAGCAGCTGATCCTGTTACATCCTCCTGGATTTCACTCTCTATACACAATACGATAAATGTGTTTTGTTCCGCGTCGCCGGAAAGAATGAATGTGGTTTGTGTATATTACATACCCCTCTTTTGAACTTTCGAAATATTTGTGGCTTTACTATAGAAATGAAATTGAAGATAAATTGGGATTTATTAAAGTTTGATTTATTGCGTCGAAACTTCTAGGAAACCTTCTGCTCTAGGGATTTTAACATATTAACCAGAATAAGGTCCGATTAAACAATTTGTAATAATTTTATTTTAAAGTATGGCATTATTGCAAGTATGTGCTATTGCCAAGTCATTACAATTTTCCTATTATTCTCTATCTTCAAATAATTATCACCGAAGTTCCTTTCGCTGTCATTGTCCTTAATGATGTCATTGATTTCGTCATATTTTTACATCGTCATCATTGTTATAACCTACATGTTTTTCTTCTATTCGCGCTGTGTGCACGAGGGTATGTGATGTACCCATGACAAGCGCTTAGGGCCACGGCATGCCTACTATTGGCGCAGGTATCATTTATGATGTGTGGTGGTATGTCAGTTACAACATCGACGATGAGAGTCAACGACGAAAAGATGGGTAGAATGTTCATGATAATGGACAGTGTGCCAATGATGGTCAGGTGTGGCGAAATGATTGTGATAGCTGAAACATGCGGTGCTTTAAATGCAATGTCTATATTAATGTCTCGGTCCGTCTGTTGATCGACCTGCTCGAGATAAAATATGACTGTTCACTGCCGAAAATCTGACTGCTGTCTTTTTGTCATGCAAGCTACAGAAGCTTTGCCGAATAGACGGCCATAGTGGTTCATTAGATATGTTCTTACACTGCAGTTTTTACTTAAATTATCACGTTCTAATTTTCCCGCACCACCAACTCATTTGGAGGTCAAAGTCTACTGGCATGCATCTTACACAATGAATTTAGTGTTTGATCATACATTTGTAATCAAAAGTGTAATGATATAATTAACATTCAATATTTGTCTTGAATCTCGATATTTGAGCGAGATCTATTGTGTAGTCCATCCGAAGGTTATAAACACGGGTGTCGTACACACCAGTCAGTTTCTCTTCTACCGGCATCGAGTTTGTATGCAAATGCAATATACTGTATAATCGGCTTCCAAAATTAATAGGGAATGTTATCATTCTCTAAATAGAAATTAGTTGAAAGTATTCATATTAGAAAATATACAATAATTTCTGCAATGTAAATATTTAGACATTTCGGTACTAAAGAAGATAAAAGCCAAAGATATAGCGTAAAGTACTTGAACGTAGGGTTATAGAGCCTCCATAACGCTATTTTTGTTCAGTACATTTGTATCACTTTATATATTTATCGTAACAGAAATGGTCATCCATTTCGCATGTTAATTCAATTTATTAGAATCCGTTTGTTACTGATATTTTAATGTTGCTCCTATGAATATTCTTAAATATTAATAGTAAATTTTATTTGATCAATATTATTATTTAATACCAATTGTTTAGTCTGTTGGTTATATTACACGTAAGAAGGGAATACGTAAATTATGTTATATTAATGTATTTATTGACTAAGAAGAGAATTTTTGTTAGTATGTATTATGAAAAATAAAATTATGTCACTGTTTTCTATCAACTAATTGTCGCTTCAGTAAATAGCAGTTCCAGTGTTAATATTTGCTCCAAAGATTGTTATATCTTAAAATATAAATTTACTATCCTTCGTCACCTATATCTGAAAAAGCGGCAAACAAGTTTTCGTGTTATATTAGCACAAATGACCAGTTTTTATCGCACTAGTATTGGTGAGTATTGTAAAGCATTTTTTGGTTGATATTCCGCAGAGCATGCATAATACTTCAACACGTGCATTATGCGTGAAAATAATAAACTGAAATGTATGGGGAAGATTGATTTGGAGAGACCCATATTAAAAAAAACTGAGTTAGTATTGTTTAACCAGACTTTCTCGTTATACTACGAAATCTTAGGGAGCTACGTAACAGTCTGGTTGAAGGAGTTTGACACCAAGTTCCATGAAGGAACTGTTTCTGCAGGAAGTATATTCAGTCAATTCAAAGTGAATTATTTCATTCCCATAAAATGGGAAGAAGACAATATACAACTAGATATAATGTTCTATATATAATATTACAACAAACTGTTCGAAGGACATTAAAGAGAGGCAAACTCTATGACGAGTTCTGACCGTGTTAAGTACTTCAATGCACACGCCGACGCTTTTGAAACCATATTTCACTGATGCAGAACCAGGGGTTATATCTCTTATATATAGCATATATCCTCGTGCAATTAATGCATGCATCAAGAATAGTGTTCATTTTGTTCATAGCACATCTCCAACGGATCCTCCATAATGGGCTGAGACAATACCCCTCTCGAAGATGGTTATAACTTGGAGAAAGTTTATAGAGTATGACTATGTGGCCATGAAGAACTATTTACGTATCTTAAATTTAATATTAATTTTTGCTCTCAAATTTAATATTAATATAGACATTTATTAATCAATAACAAAATCTATATAATCCTCATTATTGAATTATCTGCACCTTAACACCTGTACACAAAACACTTTGATCACTATAAAATTTTACAATGGTGACCAGGAACAAACTTGGTCAAGAAATGAGTATTTCGTGTCTAATCGGTACAATATAGGATAGTACTAATAGTCTGTCCGATATGCGTTGCTTTTCTTTTGACATCGCAGCGTGTGACATTCAATCCGATTTGCACTTTAACACACCTTTAGGTTGACTTCGTCCCAAAACGTCTACGTACTTTGACATTTACGGTAACGGTATATGTTTGTCGGGGCAAGCAAATTATGACCTTCCAAGAGTATGTGGATGAATGAGGATCCAAATGAAGTGAATAAAAGCAATTTAAAGACAGCAACTTTCTCAGTTAGCTACAAATTAATAAGAAAACATTTAAACAGTGCTAACAAATACTTCTTTTATAAACCATAATACAAAAGAAGGGATTGCCTTATTTTCCTCCCCGAAAGTCAAACGAAAGACGTCAATAACTGTAAATGATATGAAAGCTATTATATACTGAGTTCATTTCATATAACTGTAAAATGCATGCACATTTACCCGTTAAAGAATAAGTAAATAATTGTGATCATATTTTATTAACTGGCGTTGCGTTAGGTGATTCCTGAAGCTAAATAATGAACTCAGCTTTCCTCAATGATCCTTTTGCCATAACCACAAAATGTTAGCAGTTAGTTCAATCACATTCTTTGAGTACAAGTCACACAATATGCACATTATCTTTTGCATCATGTATTTAAACATACAGTTTCGGGTAAAAAACTGGAATGTTCTGTTTCAAAGTAATAAGACTACATCTGTTCAAAAGAGATTAGACTTTAAGTCGTAGATTTTGGCTTGATTGGGACTCGTACTCAAATCCAGAAAGAAAAATAGCACAGACTCGTACTCCGTTCTTTACACATGGGATTTTCAAACTGTGTTACAGGGATTACTGGTTGTTCATAAGTTCCATTCAAGTGATCCACAGAAAGGTTGTGGAACAATCGAGGACTTGAACTTAGCTCAAATCAAACGTGCTTATCCATTGATTTAGAAAAGAAAGAACATGATATCAAAATATAAGTTGTATGGATTTGTTTTGAAGAATAATAAAATTGTTAATTATTGTTTTATTTTTATATTCTGCACTTTTATGCATTACACTTTATAATAGGTAACTAATGGTAATCAGCGTGAGGAAAGACCATTAAGTGGTCCGCCCAGACAATCTTCAAGTGGGCTGCAAAATAAGATTTGAGAACCACATGCTATACATGATGTCCCACTCTGACCGTCGTTTACCCAGCAAAATATATACTTCGAGTAACTTTGATTGGAACAGATTTTCGCAGTTATCGCAGTAGATATTTCACACACATGGGAATAACAGCTTTGAGATTGCAGATAAATATTTTTAATTTACAATACTTGGAAAAATGGGAGGTTAGACAGACTGTTTACTCATACATGGTGAAACGTACAGGTCTCAAACCTTGGACCAAAGCTCTTTTCAGGCCATGTACGGTGTAAGCCATCCGCATACATTGGTTTTAGTACATATTCTAGAAAAACATTTTGTGTGGAAACCCATTTTTCAGGCACAGTGGCCTTGACCTTTGACCTTTTGATCCAAAAATCAATTACTTTTCTTACTTCAAGTCAACTACATCCAAAGAATTTAGTTCAGGACTGTGTTGTAAAACTAAAGTTGTATTCCAGAAAACATTTTTTCTTTTTTGCAACTATAATATATGCATGTTGTTAATAACATAAAAATAGAAGCACTTTCTCTCCAAACCCATATAACCGTGCAAGACTACATGAGATAGGTAGAGCCCTTGCATGAATGCCATTCACATTGATACTAATATACCATCTAGTCCAGCTAATGTTAGAGAAGGAAAAGAGTTAAACTGCATGACAAATACCACTAACAGTAGCTAAATAATTGACACTTATCCTGACATGAGTGACTTTTAAGCCAAGGCACCTCCCTTATTGCTGCTGTAAAATGTGTCTTGAAAGGCCAGGCTGACAATGCACGGATTTATTAATTATATAGTACTATGATTTATCAAGAGAAACCATATTTTTTATGTCAGAAGGGATGGTCTTTAAAAACAGTTTGTACTGCATTTGCCAATTCAGCAATTGTACCTCTGGTAAGTGGTATCAGGCCCATATGCGTTGTTTTGCTTGTTTCGCATTAGTAATATAGAGGTAATTTAATAGTTTTAACAGGAAACTTCAAGAATGAGGTTCTAAAACGTTAATACGTTAGTACAAATACAGCTTACACATTCCGATTTTTCTGAACTTGGGTCTCTATGCTAGATTGCCAAGTTTCTATGATAGTTTTCATCCTAAGTATCATACCTGATATAGGTGTTTTTGAGCTAGATATTCTTAGAGACTTTTAAGAAATACAATGCCAGGCTAAAAGGCTAACTGAGCTTATGGAATGACATCTGGCATGTGTTGTCTGGTGTTTGTTGTTACGAGTCTATCCTCTTTAAGTTTCTGTATGTTTAGTAATACATCTTCATCCATATTTGAATGTTTCTCTCAGAGTCCTTTTTGCAACAACTCTTGATTCCTTAGTCGGGTGATAATAACATTGTGTAGTCTCCTCAGGATTAATAATGTAAATTGTCTATCCAGCAAGGATACAGCAAATGTTTCCCCGTGATTTAGGATTCGATAAATGTATACTGTTCATTATTATCAGGATGCAAACTTGTTATTTTGCAAATAAAGTCGTTCATTGCTATGGAAAAATAGTGAAAACAGCTATAATTCTCCATTCATATTCGTTTGCTCAGATTATGCTATCGTACTCCCAATTATTAAGATGAAGATTCCTCAGTATCAAGTCAATCTGAATCTCTACCCCTCCCACAACATATTAATTGTGTAGGTACATTTGCATAACAAATCTTTGCTTTATGTTTCTACTTATCTGCCTTATGAACAATCTATCTCTCCCTCCCTCCCTCTCTCTCTCTCAACCTTTATTGTGCTACACATTCTTAAAATAAACTTGCTTTCAAAGATTTGATTCTTTCGAAAGAAATTAGTGGCTCTATTTCAAACTGAAAATCATCTCGCAGAAAGCCAATCTTAGTCTACCGATAATATATATTGTTTAATTATATCGATTGATTGAAGTGATTGATGGAGAGACAGAGATTCGAATCTACGTAAAATGCAACGGAATAATTTTCTGCCATACGTGCTGGTTACATATCGTAGGTTAAATTTATAACAAAACCATTAAAAGTTCAGTTAATATTCATGTCTAAATGATTCAAATAGAGTTGAAATGTTTATTCAATGAGCATGCATCCAAAATATGATTATTAATGTCAATTCTAAATAGACCAAACAGAGAGTTTTAAAAACAATAACAAATGTATAGGAAAATATGAACTTTTTTGACTAATACTGCCATCCCAAGGTTGTGCATTTTACTCAGAAAATACCTCGTTCATATGTTTATATACAAATGCAGTAACCTATACTTATTTTTATGATAATAGTTTTTGTTATAGTCATTTAGTGAATGACATTTTTTAATTCTAACATCCTATGATTGTTTTTTTGTACTCTTAGCATGAACACATGTATAGATGCTTACTATTTTATTCACAAAACTTCCAAAGTCGATATTTTGGAACAAGATAGTAAACATAACGTTATCCAATTAGGAAAGGTCAGACTGTCCTAGTTTCTGATTGGTTGGAACTAGAACAGCTTGTTGAGTGTAAATAAGTCACTTCAAAATATTTATATGATTCGCTAATGCTTGATATTATATCGGACTTGTGAGAAATACATTGAGGAGCTTGATTGATTTATGGAAAGTGATAATCATTTGTTGGAATTGCAGTGCTGTGGAAATTTTTTGTTCAATGATGTTCTGATATTAATAGCTGAACGGAAATAATGTGAGTTTATTAACATGGTATTCAAAGAAGAATATTATTTGAATTTTACCATGATTTCAAACAGTGAGTTCTTTAGTACTGTTGACACATAAGTACAGTGTAGTTATTTATTCGGAATACCTTTGGAACGTATTCGAATTAAATCGGATCTATTGGAATTAATATAACATTTTAGGAAATAGGAGTTCATGATATTTAACAAAATTATTTCACAATGTTGAATTTTACAAAACTCCAAAATATACAAACGGCTTTGGACATTTGTTTGGGTATGTAATCATGATGATACATATTTTCTTACCTATATAAAATAACTTGAAAATAGGATCAGCTCATCTTTAACTGAACGATCATTCTGATTATCAGTGTTGTTCTTTAATCACTGATTCTCCCTTGAGCTTTCAAGTATGTAGGAAGTAGCGACTAATGGAGGTAGAAGCCGCGATGACTCAGTCATTAACTTACCGCCGGACTCGCTCACGAATCCTTCCATTGGATCATCTCAGGTTGCTACCGTGGTGTGCCCTTGTGCAATAACCTTAACTAGAATGTAAATAATCTACTTATGCTGCTATGCCAAAAGAAAACAAAACACACACACACACACACACACACACACACACACACAAACGCAACAATCATTTGATTGAACTTGGTAAAGTATAGGGCGTCGACATCGCTTTGATGTGTTTACTTCCCATTTGAAACACAGTGCATTGACAGAAATGTTGTTTATCTAATAAACTAATTTCAAACCGTTCGGTCCTGAATTCGGTACAACAAGTTCACAAGTTGAAAAGTTCAAACATTTATTCACAGCACTACATAATACACAGACAATTTTCTCTAGCACAACTTCAACCAAAATGATTGCAAAATGATGTCTAAATGTCTTTCTATTAAAGAGAATTTAAATATAAATATTAGGGTATATTCGCGTTTTCTAATTTTCATGACTGATTTAATTTTTTCAGAGAAGTTGCTTTTATTGGAATGGAGTTTCTACCAAACAAAGCATTGATTAATTCAATGGTCAAATGATGAAAATATTTTCCCAATTGCATGATATCTTGTTCACAAATACCCGTCAGTTAATTTAATCACTTCATAATCAGCTCTTTGTTATACTGACAGTGAAAATGTAGATATCATGAGCTCTAACAATAAGTACAGTTATAATAATATAGTCCAACGTTCCATTGGCCATTTCAAGTGTTTAAAAGTTTTCTCAAAATGATGAATATATTGATCTACTTCGTTTCTTGACTAAGGGGCACTAACCTAATATTTCCGTTGTCATAAAAACCTGTATTTGCGTGGAAAGGGGGATGGTGCACCTTGCTTGTTCTAACTCTTTAAATTTAAATTACTCCCCTCCCCCCCCCCCACCAGTCCGATAAATCAGCCGCTTCTCCCCAAATCTGTGTTGATATTGATGGACGATATGTAAGTCTCATGTTGCCTGTTGATTAAAATGTACAACTATTCTGCCTTCAAATATTTCCGGAACACACCGGCGTACAGTTGAGACATTAACCGGTGTTTGGTAAAAACCATATCTGGCGCAAAATTCAAAATAGCCACAGAAGAGAGGGTTGTGCTATTCTACGTGGATTTACGAATCTCCAAACATAGGATTTGATCCGGAAATAGATTGTACATATCGCCAAAAGAACCCTTCATCCGACGGTAGCTCAACAGCTGCTAGAAATTCCGGTAAGTGTATAAAATATGTACCGATGTGTGCAGGCAAAAGTGGCGACAGATTTGTGCAGATTGTAATGAATAGGCGATATCAGCCCTAAACTGCCAGTCAATAATATTATAGGTGAGGGGATGATTTATCGGCCTAGCCCCCTGTCATTTCGCTCTCTCTGAATTTGCATTTCCTTCTATTCTCTCTCTTTGCATTTGTAATTGCCTTTCTCTGCTCTCTCTTCTACCTGCAATTGCATCATTTCTTCTGAAGCTGAAGCTTTCTCAATCATAATTCCATGATAATTTTTAAGCTGTAGTTCTTTTTATTTCATATCAAAACAAAGCACAGACTTACTAATCAAACCCAAAGCACATTTATCCAAAAAATTCTTTTCCGCCACAAAATGAATTAAACCATTCTTAATCTCTTGCTTTATTAAAGAAACCATCGCTTGAGAAAGATCATAATGTCTGGCAAGTTCAAGCTACTCGTCCTTTTTCAAAAACTTAAACCATTTCTGGGTAGGATTTAAAACAGTGTTCTCCACGTTATACGACTTTGTGAAAGCTTGCTTGTTTGACTAAATATTTCTCAAATATGTGAAATTTAAAGCTTTATCAGGTACAATGAAAATTCCTAAGCAAAGTCAATTTAAGTTGTAAAGACAATCTTTAAAATATCTGAAATGTAAAGAAATTCAGATCCCGATGAGCCTCGAAATTTGTTATGACTATATGGTTTACAATTATGTAACAGAAAGAAGCAAAACCATCAAACTCAGGTCTCGAGCTAAGACAATTTGGGTACGTGAGAAATCTGCATGTAACTTCAGTGGGTAACTTGTTCTTACCAGGGTTTTCCCTGGATGCTTCCTCCATCGCTTACACTGGCCACAAGTACAGTCTATCTTGTGTTGAGAAATGGTGGTCAACACCAAAGCAACAAAAACAAAATCTGACATTTACACTTTTGACCTCCAAATCATTGAGTGTCTTCATTACTCAAAGTGTAAACAATCAACAAACTTTGGTTCAGGTCTGATCTACAAATAATGTTATTGTGCCAAAACCATTTTTTAATTCAGCGACAATGACAAGGATCTTTGACAGCTTTCCTACAGCTGACACAAATATTCAGCAATCAATTCAGAACACGTTTTTGTGAATATTCAAAAAGAAAGATGGTATTCAAATACTCATTGGCAATAAGCTGTATAAGATAAATGGAAGCAAAATGTAAACTGCAAAGCAATGTAATGAGTGTACAAGGTCAATAACTTAAAACTTGCTAAATGACCTGAAATTCATACTCTGAATCACAAGGTAATCAGAATGTCTAAATTCTGAACAATCACATTACTCACAACATCGGTATTTATGTTCATTATACCCTTGAAAAGATAGCGTAATATGGCAAACTGATGAAGATTGTGGTATAAATAGGGATTATATCAAAGCCAATACACCATTAGATCTCATTCAAACAGAGTTCTGATAAATGTGTCAACTGTTCTTGGAACATAGACAATAAACAAAAAAATTATTTTCCTCGAATAGAAAGTGAAAATATAACTGGAAGTTGCAGTATTGTGAATTTAGTCCAAAATAATCCTAAATGTTCATTCACAAGTCCAAAAGTATAGAATGTTACGAATTAATTCCAATAATTTTGAGTGTGCTGATGTACTATTGGTCTTGATGGATTACATTAACATAATCCAAAATGTCTTTGAATGGGTCCTCAATAATCCTAATATAATGTTTTTGTCCAAAACTTCAATAAGCACTTTGCAATTTCAATTAATAATTTAAATAAATACTCCTATCACGTCATAACTGAACACAATTAAAATCATTCCACAGATTACTGTTAAAATAAGAAGGATGACTTTGCTAACAAAAACTATTTCCTTTACATCACAAATTGTCCTATGTCGCAGTAACATTTTCTGAAGGAAAATTACACCAAACTGTAAATAAATTCACTTCCAGAATGAACCTTCTAAGTTACTAGTGTTGTAATCAACGCTACGTTTTTAACCGACATTCAAGTAAACATCTGTAGAAAGTGACAATAGTCAGGTAGATTAGACTTCTACTCACAATTACGGACAAAAGTCAAGCACACAATATAAATTAAATTAACAGTGTAAGTCATGTTAAGGAGATTCTCTCTCTCTCTCTCTCTCTCTCTCTCTCTCTGAGATCTAATGGTGTATTGGCTTTGATATAATCTGGTCTATTGCGATATGATGGAAATTTGACTATCATCTGCCAGACCTTTCCATTTTTAGGTTTTGTTTTTTTTTAATGCGAGTTAGTAGGAAATGACAAATCATACATCGTACAAATCAAAATAGGATAGAGGAACTCAGATTTATGTACCTCTTCCTGTCTTAAACATACATAACGTCATCTTCCTTTTGAACCCTAGAGATATAATTGACTCGTTTCCTCTCTCTGTCTCTCTCTCACTCTGTCTGTCTGTCTGTCTCTCTCTCTCTGTCTCTCTCTGTCTGTCTGTCTCTCTCTCTCATTGATGCCGTGTTTTGGCATAGGCATATATTTTCATCTTCGTCTCATTTTCATTGCTAATAATTTTCGGGTTTGGGGAGATACTTGTCCAAGACTTTCTTCATGTACATCACGTTGTATAGATGTGTATTTTTATCGAAAGAAATTCCTGTCTCTATTTCAAAATAAAAACTATCTCGCAAAAGAAGCCACACATATTCTACCGACATTATCGTGAGAGAGAGAGAGAGAGAGAGAGAGAGAGAGAGAGAGAGAGAGAGAGAGAGAGATATGCTGTGGTAAAATTGATATACCAACCTACGAGAGAGAGAGAGAGAGAGAGAGAGAGAGCTATTCTGTGCCGAAGACAATAATATAACTTTCAGTCGTAAATTCTGGTTGGACGCAGCAACATAAATTTAAAAGAAGAACAAATTGCAAGGAACGACAGTTTAAAACCCGTATCTTGAACGATTGTAATGGACATACACTACACTGCTAATGGACTTAAAATTAGAGAATGATGATATAATCTCTGTACCTTGTCATATAATGGATGGACAAAACATGCAAATAATTAGCCAAGTGAGACTTTTCTCTAAACTGATCAATATGTGCCGATGTTTCTTATCATCAGTCGTATCCAAGATGCTGATGGCATGTACATCATATCTGATACTTCGCCTTGATATCGAACACTTTATATTCATATTCTATATTTTACAATACTATTAAATATTTACCATTTATTTATGTAATATTTCTCATTCTAGAAATCGATGATTATATTTTGTATGCGATAGTCTGGATTCGTGTTTAACCTTATTTATTCAAATCCTCTCTCCAGGTGGTCTTCAGTGCACACAGGATACGTATTCAACATGGCTAACAAGCCACTAACATGACGGAATAAAACAAGTCTTACTTTTTGAATGTAATAAATTTATTATCCTATAGGGTGTCCTTTTTACAAATTGATAGGATTAGAGCAACATAATTTACAGAGTATAAGACATTGTTCAGAGAAATATCACATTATGAACACGCTAATGAAGCCATGTTTATCTGAAATAAATATAGCTGGGCACGCACCGTGTTATGGTGAAATGATAGCAATTCTATTTACAGAAACAAGCTGTCTTCGTGACTTGCCCTGCAGCATCAATTACTGCGTGACCTTGGATAACACATAATACAAAGTAACAAAGATGAAAAAGTTTATTATTGTAATTTCATGGTAAACATTAGATAAATATATCGAACAGAAGTAGAATTTTTAGGTAAAATCTGCATGGATATTTCTTTGCAATATAGCATATAACCTGGGAAGACATTTTCATTATTTAAATATTTAAATAGTCAATATTTCATTGGTACAAGCATCAGTTGATTTATGTAAATCATCATATTTGCAGACAATTGCGTCACTCTTTCGTTGATCGAAAATATTGATTTGCCAAATTAGTACAGCTTCCAGTCCAACCAAGATATCTAATTTTCCTGGGATGTTATGCAAACATACAAGTTACTCCTGAGGTACATATTATTCTTGGTCCTTTCCGCCAAAGATAAAACTGCCTACAATCCCTGGGGGGTTTTTTTGGGGTGGGGTGGGGGGGTTTATTTACGTAGATACAGCATACTCACCGTTTCCTGGAAGAAGATATAGCACAGATACCAATTCCTGCATTTGTAGCGAAGTTACACCATACCTACAATTTCTTTGAATTTAATGTTGACGATACAACACAGGTACCATTTCTTGCATTGTTATTGCAATAATACAGCATACTTATCATTTTTTGGATTTTTATGGCGAAGTTTAACAATACCTAATATTTCCTGGATTTTTATGGCTACTATTCTCGAGGTATGTTTCTTGAAATTAAAACATGTGATATGGTAAACGTACAATATACTTGCTACTAAGGGACTTTTCATCGTGAAGATACAAGATAACTAATACTCCCGTGTATTTGATAAGATAGCTACCTAACATACCTTGTCCATGTCATAATTTGTATTATGAATGATGGTGTTCAATGGCCGATTCTCAAAATTTCTAGATAATGAAGCACACACATATAATAAATTTACTACAACCAGATTTGGTCATATACAATTTCAAACGAGAGAGAGTAATGCGTTTTGTGTGATTAATAGTTTCAATATCTAATCTTCACAGTATTCTCTATAATGTTTATCTCTTAAACCGTTAGCGCATACATCGCTAAAAGCTAAATGCAAATAGTTGGAGAAAATATACTAACAGTGTTATATGATATTGTTGGCTTATGCTACTGTACACATCCAATTCATATATAACTCATGTGTTAGCAAACGTAAGTGGAGAGCACGTGTTCTCACTGTTCCAGTCTCACTATCAGAAGATGGTTCTCCAGACATAACATCTGTTTTACCTCAAAAACTCATCACATCCAATCGATAACCGAATAATCATCTGCGAGTTTTCTGGAAATGGAAATGAGATTCTTGTTTTGAAACTGCAGACGACACTGAATGTCCCCCCCAAAAAAGAAAATAAAAACAAGAAAGAAAAGCAAAAGCGAAAACAAAACAACAACAAAGAAAACAAAACAAAGCAAAACAACAACACAAAATGCTGACATGAACAATCTGGATCGATTCTGATACCAGGACAGTTGTCTGAGATAGTTCTAAGTTACAACAAATCCACGGTAATATTTGCTTAAATCTATGTTAGGAAGTAAAACAGGTCTAATATTTCAGTCCGTTCATTCTTTGTGTTATCTACTTTCAATTAATTGGTGGACACGTTTTAATAAATTATAAAAAGGGGTATTGACAACTTAAATGTTGACATGATGCTGTCATCAAGGTGGGGGAAATTGAAATCTGAGTGGGGGAAATTGAAATCCGAATGAAACTGGCCAGTTTGTATCAGTGACTATTTGCTTTATTTGTCTCTGTAGTCACTTGGCTGAATAGTGCTCCTGCATTCTGATGGGCAAACGTCTTTCACATTCACCTATATACCGCCTTATAACCTTGAAACAGTAAAATATATAGGTCAAATAAGTATGTAATATATTGTTTACTTATAAAAATCCTACCATTATTCAAGATTTTTCCAAAGTCTTGATTACGTAGACAATCACACAGTTTACAACTATTCGGTGCACGCTTAGGGCTACCAGATGTTTCCTTACCTGGTAGTTTGAGTCTCAGCCAAATGATCCCTCTTTCTTATTACCTTGATAAATTGAAAACACAGCGCATGTTCTGAAGCTTTAGGAATTTTTTTCATTTGCAAATAACTAACATTTCGTTTTGAAGGATTTGATGCAAAACTTAACGTTTCTTGAAATGAATAATGAACGTAATTATTTCTTGTTTTTGCTGCGAATAATTTTCTTTTTTAATATCTCAAATTGAATTCCCAACGTTTACCGACCTTTTACTTCCTTCTCGTCCATAGAAAGCAATAAACGAATACTGTGAACGTTGTGTTTATTATTTTTAAAATCTTGTGGAATCTCAGTATTTGGGAATTAACAATGTTACTGAACTTATGCTGTTGGTGAAAACTAATGTTATGCAGCACCTAATGAGTGTCATTTTCCTTGAAATATACCATTTTAACTAATTTATTCTCATTAGCAAATTTATTACATTTGAATATTGTTTCATCCAAGATCAATAAACCTAATATAGAAATTATAGGATTTTTGTCCTAAGCATATATGTCTTTCTCCATTCCGCTACACTGCTGTTAGCATAAGGCGAATACTACTTCTTCCGCATAACTGTACCTTACATTTTGTGATAAATGTTTTTATTGAAACTAAAATTGTTCTTTTAAGAAGAGCTGACATATGTCTCTAGACCGATAAACAGAGAGATCAAAACAGAGATGAAGACATGATTGCGTGGATAGGGGAATGTATGGTTTGATAAATGGACAGATTAAAGGTTGAATGGACTGATAGACGCACAGTTTGTATACCTATGTCTAGAACATACTATTATACAATATCGTACACATAAACATACAGCAACATTTCTATTCCACACATTGCCATAATAGGTACGACCTATTAGGCACGACCCTGTCATAGAGACGGCCTAAAGCAATTTGTGCCTAATACAATTATTGTGTCATGCTGTTATTCAATATTATTTTAGCAGTTTTGACCAATTGGTTCAATAATAAACTCGAAACTTGGCCGGAACAAACTAGTTCTCACCTGCACAATCTAACTCCAACACATCCGACAAATTAGCTATTTTCCAAAGTCTAAACCGGTCAGTATTCCATAGAGGCCGGCCAGTGTGATCATGACGAAGAAAGTTGTTCTTCTTGTCGTCTGTGCCTTGTCATATGTTTGGCCAGGTACGTCTCTCCGTCTCTCCATCTCTCAATTAATAGTGTATATATCGTTTTGTTGCACTTACTATAGACTAAATTTCAATATTAACATTTATGGAGGAAAAATGTTTGCTTAGTATTTTACCTTAAAGGTAAAACACGTTATAATGTAAGTGGGACTAACATGCTTTATAGTTGTCCATGAAGAAAAACGTTTAAGGTTTACTTAACATGTTTTGGTCACTAATCTCATAAAAACAGTTAAATGCACTTTAGTGTTATTAATTAGGGAAACGTATTATTATTATTATTATTATTATTACAGAGGTACAAAATTTTATCGATTTAATTTGGACAATGGCTGAAGTGTGTATCTGGTTGTCCAAAATGCGAATCTTTTAAGAAATATGTATTTTTTAAATATTTCTTTATTTGTTTAATGACTAATGGGAAATCATTGCCAGTCAAGTACTCGTGCCATTCTCGTTCATTTGTTTGTTTGTTTGTTCGTTCCTTTGTTTCTTCCTTTTATATTCTCAGCCTTGTAATCTCTGTTTTGCCAGAACCTACTGCATCGGAAATGGTCTGGTTAAAAGATATAACCGCAAGTATCCAGACAGATAAACGGACACTCGGTGACCTTGACCTGCCTGACGATTTGACCTTTTACCTCCGTCACGGATCACGTCATCTGACCTTAAACTTGAAAAGGAATCATGAGATTAATCCAAACGCTAACGTTTATTTTGTGCGAAAATTGAAAGACGGCCGACAACTTCTACAAAAAGCGCTTGGTTTGGAGAAGGAGGTGAGCTTTTAGATGATTACGACAGAAAACGTATAGCTGTATTAATCGCTTCCTTATTAAAGGTACATACTTTGTCAAGAGTACACATATGGTACTTATGAAACACTTATAGATAACACAACTGATACAATGCCAGAAGAGGGTTAAGTTGTAAAATCAAATAATTATCATCACTGAATTAAAGTTCCTTTTGTTCTTTATGCTGATATTGAATCTCTCAGATTAGCAAATTAGAAGTATTCATACTCTACACCAGTAAAATATAATAGTCATATTTATCCAACATTTATATCTTTGACTGACAACATATATAAAAAAATTCTATTATCTGTTAGAATATAATTCTAAAATAAAACTTGCACATTATTTAATATTGAGGAACCAATTGTATTAAAATGTTTTACAAGCGGTTGGGTAAGATAGCAAAAATGCTTTGCAGGGAATTAAGACCTAAGCATGCAGCACTGATGCTGTAAATGGAACTGATGAAAATATTACAATTCAACTGACATTTGTAATGTCAGAACGAAACAGTTAAATATCACAAGGTTGGCACTCATGCTAACTTGACTTGAAAGTATATCGGTCCTGTTCGTAACGATTGCAACTGAATTATAAGTATCCAAGTTCATCCTTTTTTATATTCACAACTTATAACGATATGATTCACATTAATGGTTCAAGGAGGTGGTATCTAAAAGTCCTGAGATTAATATAAAATTATAATCTAAGAAAATTATCGAAACAGAATATTGGTGAATGCGATAAAACTAATTCAAATCATTTAAGTATGCAACCAAAATTTAAATGATTTTCAAGTGCACAAAACCAACTGATTCTAAGTTGGTTGAGCACACTGAGAAAAACAACAAAAATAGTTATGTTATACATTACAGAAAAATTGAGCTGTAAACGCAAGGGGGTTTCAAATGCGCCATTTGCATTGTTGGAACCGTAACCATGGCTATAGCCACACACTAAACTAAATACAAGCTGGATACAGACTTCTTCAAATTAAAGAATAATGCTGTATTTGAGTAAACTTAAGACTGGAATGAATATGCGTCAGAGACAAGACTGTATTCATTCTTGATTGGTAACGATGACAAAAATGCAAAAGAGTAGCAAATCAAAAGCGTAATCGAAAGGAATTCAACTTCGAGATGTGCGTGCATTATTTTTTTAACATTCACAATATAAATCCACTGATGTACAGGAGGTAATGACGATTGAAACTATGGCAATATAATTGACTCATGTGTGATGACTAGTATAATAATTGCAAAGTAAATTGACTTATGCACTGATGACTTGTGTACTATTGAATTATTAATTGACTGAGGCAGTGAAGCTGGTATAAATATGTAGTGATGAATAGAATAACTACTGCAATATAAATTATCGCATACTGTGATGACAAGTGTAAATCTTGCAATATCACTCAGCTCATATAATGATGACTGATGTAACTAATGCAATATAAATCGACTCATGCAGTAATGACTAGTATAATATTTCAATGTAAAGTGACTCATGCAGTGATGACTATGTAACTATTGCAATGTAAATTGACTCTTACAGTTATGACAAGTGTACGATTTCAATATAAATTAACTCATGCAGTGATGACTGGTATTAATACTGAAATATAAATCATTACAACTATTGCGATATAAATTAACTTTTATTGTGATGACTAGTGTAAATATTGCAATCTAAATCGACCCAGGCAGTGAAGACAAGTATAAATATTGCAATACAAATTAACGCATGCTGTAATGACTAGTGTAAAGCTTGCAATATCAATCAACTCATATATTGATGACTAATGTAATTAATGCAATAGACATCGACTCATGCAGTGATTACTAGTGTAACAAGTGTGGTTAAAGGTTCAATGGATAAAAAACAAAGCAATTGTTTAGTGATGATATTTGTTAGGCATTTTATTCAAAATACTTAGATTCTTTATTTTCATTTTCGTCTGTTTCACAGTTGTCCAAATTAAACTCATTAAAGATAGAGGCAAACACATATTCATCTGTTTGTTCAATTTGCTGTCTGCGAAGGATGTGTATTGAAAACAATTTCTTTAGTCTCGATGATGTTGGCAAGATTTCTGTATCTCTCAATGACTGGGAAATTCTATAATCTTTTTCTGACAAGCAGTGAAAGGAATGGTCTGCAAACATAAACGAACGACATGTAAATATATAGTTGTTATGTATATTTAATTTGAATTGTTTGTTTGTTAGTTTTTGCTAAATTTCGTTTTAATATGATGATATGGTATGGGTTATATAAAGTGGTATTTCGCAGCGTAGCATCTGACCAACATTATTAATTTTTTTATCATGTAAATATCTGATACATAGCTAATAGTTTCTCTATGAGTATGGGTTTAGTATTAGGATCATTATTAACAGATGTTAACATGTTTATCTTGGTCCGAGTCAAGGACATTGTGTTTTTAATGTTCAATATTATTATTTTAGTAACAGACCTTGTAATCATGACTAAGATTTTATATTGTTAAACATTTGCAACTTTCTAGAATGAAATTTTCCATTAGGTAATATTGTTGTTTACAAAATGCTAATTGTGACATAGGTCAGGTTGAGGAGTATAAAATCAGGTTACATGGAAAAAGTATTTCTTCGTGACGTAAGATCTGAGCTAAATCAATTTTATTAATGTTGTGTTGCAAAGCCAATATCAAAGCCAAACATTCCTTCTCGATTGTGGAATAATTTCTCTGGTGCTTATGTATTTTGTTTAGAAAAAAATGGCACACTGGATGATCTACACCATTTTTTGAATCAATACTGCATCTTGGTCTGAGACGAGGATATTGCATTTTCCGTGTTCTTGATTATAATTTTAGTAACAGACGTCCTAATTATAACTAAGATTTTATCTTGTAACATTTGGAACCTTATAGAATGAAATTCTCCATTCGGTAATAGTTTTGTTTAGAAACTGATAACTGTGATATAGGTCAGGTAGAGGAGTATAAAATCTTGCAACTTGGGAAATTGTTTATTCGTGCTGTAAGAACTGATCAGAATCAGTTATATTATTCTTGTGTCCAATATTTCATTTGGGCTGGAATTTACTTATTCAACTTATTTAATTCAAGTAATTCCTCTCTGGAAATACAAAGTGCTGAAAAATAACGTTCTTGGAAATAGAGACTTGGATTCATAGCGAAATTAACATTGTGATATATGTTATTGGATTTTATTATTGTGATTCAACTAAAGACTGTTGGCAGATCACTACGACACAGGCCAACACAGATCCATCAACATTTGTACCGTTGGATTTAATTTATAATACCAGCAAGGTTTGTTCAGAACTTTAATCATTATGAATTGTGTTAGAAATTCCAGGATTATTTGGGATTTATTTCGCAATATCGTAAGTTCTTTTAAATTGTTTGCACTTTATATTCGGTGTTGCGAATTAAATCCAGATAATCGTAGAAGGATTTGATGTGTCTGTAATAGCCTGTATACTAATGTACCAATGCCCTGAATTATAATGATGTGCCGACAGTCATTGTTGAACAACAGTAATATAATCCAAGAAGATATCCTTGTTTGAATATCACTATAATTTCAAGGGGTTTTTCCAGGTTCAAGAATATTATCACAGAGTACTTCGTATTTCCAGAGAAGAATAATTTGAATTACATAATTTCACCTAAATGAAAATGCTACAACTGATTCTGCTCAGCTGTTATGGCACGAATGACTTATTTTCAAGTAAACAAGGTTTATTAAAAAAAAATAAGACATAAAAGCAAACCCCGGATGACGAACAAAAATTCTCTCAGCACAATATAAATTATAATTAGAAGGTCCGTCACCAAAACACAATAAAAGCAAGTGACAAATATCACGTACAGCAGTTCTACCTATGTGGATAAAAATGCCAACGTCCTTGACTAAGCTTAAGATAATGATACAAATATTTTTCCTTTACTCAGAGAATTATAAACAATATTGTATCCATAATGAATTTGATTTAGACAAGGTCGAATACAAAAGTACAATTTTACATAACCCTTACATATATTAAATTGCACAAAACTAACAAACAATGCAAATTAAAAATACACAACACTTCCCCTCATAAAGAAAAAGAGATTTATGCAATAAAGCTTTCTTTTATCTATTAGTAAAATGTACATGTGATAAAAAGTACACAAGTTGAAGTCTTATGAATAACATAAAATATACATGAGGTACTATAATAGTTATATACACTTGAAATTGCATCTGCTATTAAACTGTCTCTGGCTTTGTTGTGCCTGATATAAATATTGTCTCCCTGCAATATCAAACTAAACCTTAATAATCTCTGATTTTTGTTTTTCATCTTGCCAATGAAAGTAAGGGGGTCGTGATTGTCAGATACCATAATCGGAGAAGGAAATGAACATATATAAACTTCAAAGTGTTGCAAAGCCAATATCAAAGCCAAACAATCCTTCTCGATTGTGGAATGATGTCCCCAACGCTTATGTATTTTTTAGGAAAGGTACACTGAAGTATCTACATCGTCTTTTACTTATGAAAGGCCACCTGACATTTTTCAGACCAATGAATCTTGGTTTTCTTGATTAACAAATTTGTCAGGAGTTCAATGGAAAAATTGAAGCAACATTTCCAATAATATCCAGCCATACACAAAACTCTTACTGGTTGCTTTTAACTGATAAGCACAGGAAATTCAGAGATAACTTTGACACTGGGTACATTAATGTTCGAATTTGCATCACTTAATCTATCAAAAAATTTCCGAATCGTCTGCTGCAATTGATCTTTTCGAGTGTCATTGTAGATCATGATGTCATCGATATAAGCATGACAATTATCTAGACCAGATGTAATCAAGTTCATTAAAACGTTGAAATGTAGAAATCAAACCTTTCATCCCAAAACAGCATTAAGTTAAATTGATAAAGTCCTTTGTCATTCTGTCAGTACATTTTGCCAGACTCCTTTCATTTGGTCAAATTTGGCGATACACTTTGCATTTCCGATTTGTTCAATGCAGTCATCAGTTCTTGGCATTGGGAATGAATCTGTTTTATCACACTATTCACTTTTCGCTAGTCAGTGCACATGCAGAAAGCATTATCTGGTTTTGGTAGAAGAATACATGGTGAACTCCAGTCGCTTTTACAAGGTCCTTAGAAATCATTCTACAGCAAATACTGAATTTCTTTTTTCCAAACATTACTGTTTGTGAGCGTTCATCCGGTACGGATATTTTTTCAAAGGCCTGGAATCTACAATTTCAACATCATGGATGATTTGTTTTATTGTTGTAGAAACATCTGGAAACAAGTGCTCATATTCAAGTTACAGCTGTTTTAGCCAATTATTTTCTTGTTGCTGCAGATGTGAAAATGTCTGGTCCAGAGTCTTCTTTTCTGAATTCCGAAGATTGTTAACACCAAAGTCACTACAGTCCAATTGAATTCCATCCTTTAAACCATCACTGTATGGGACAGGTGCAACTAAAGTAATGGCATGATTAACATGACTATCTCTATCAACATACTCATTGAACATATTGCGACTTCACATGCCTTAAACTTCTTTTTAGAAACATAGTCAAGAAGATTAATTTCTATATCTCATTTGAAAGAAGTTTCTCTTTTAACAATTTCAACGGTCCATCGATAATATGTCCAAAACCTAGTTCAAAGGGACTAAATCCTAAAGATTCTTGAACTGATTCCCTGACAGCAAACAACAGTAAACACATTCCTCCAAACATGAAATTTTACCCCTGATCCAACAGGATAGATTTGGATGGGCCAAAATGAGGAAATAAAACGTTATCAAATCTTTTAATATGTTTTTTTTTTTTTTAAATTCCTCAAAGGAATAGCATTTTGGAATATAATGGATACATACATTATGGTCAGCAAGTATTGGTTAACTGAGTTTGGTCATAGGTATGGGACCGACAGAATCTACCATTATACTGTTACATGGTACGTCAAATGCAGAAATATGTTGCAGTTTAGTCTTAGGTATCTCCTGATTGGGTCTTCCTACCATTTGACACGTGTGACAAAATCTACAATATTTACAAACATCACTTTTAATATTTGGCCAATAGAAATGATTCAAAATCTTGTGAAATGTCTTAATGACCCTAAATGACCAGCCAATGGAGTTTCATGGGGTGGATTAATAATTTCCTATACGACTTAATAACAACAGTTCCCGGTGAAGTCTGGTCTAGTGAGTAAGCTTACCGGTCTCTCCAAAGGCATCAACGATCGAGTGTTGACTTTTCAACTGGGAAACAAGAAGAGTGCCACGTTGATCAGCACCTACGCTCCAACAATGAGCAACGGAGATGATGTGAAAGATATGTTTTATGAAGAACTGGATTGCCTCATGTAAGCCACCCCAAAACCGGGAAAGCTCGTCATTTTTAGTTACTTCAATGAATAAGTGGGGACTGAACATCATACCTGGGAATGAGTTGCCTGAATGCGTGGGATCGGCATGTGCAACAGCAACAGGCTTCTGTTGCTTAACATTTGCGCCGCACGTGATCTCGTCATCACAAACACATTGTTCCCCCTACCTACCATTAACAAGCTGTACCCTCGCTCCGAAAAGCATTGACTACGTCATCACCACGATGAAGGAGAGAAAGGACGTACGAGTTACGTAGGCCATGTGTGGTGTGGATTGTTGGACCGTTCACAGGCTAATTGTGTCCGAGTTCAACCTTCAAATCTAGCCCAAGAGAGGTCCCCGTGGGACAATGATTGTAAAGAGATTAGACGTCTCGAAGCTGGAAAAATAGCTCAATTGTCGAAAGCCTCTCAAGGATCATGGATAGCAAATTGGAAGGAAAACCTGCATATTGCTCAGACAATTGTGGAAGAGGACTGGGCTTTCTTTAGAGACACAGTCATCTCCACCGCCCTCTTACATGTGGGACTCGTACGAACCATGACTGGTTTGATGAGAATGATCAGAAAATAGATACATTGCTTGCAGAAACGCGGGGCTTCAAAGAGCCCTTCCGAACAATGTTTCATCGTACTCCAAGGCGGCAGCCGTCACCAGTATGTGAAGAACAGTTAAGCGTCGCAAGATGCAGGATTCCTGGCTCAGCAGCAAATCAGACCCGATTCAGGCCTATGCGGATAGAAATGACAAACATTGCTTCTATGACGCCCTGAAAGCTGTCTGCGGCCCTTAGTCATCTGGGTCCTCTCCCCTCTTCAGTGCATATACGAAAACACTGCTTAATGAAAAGACTCAGCTCCTGGAACGATTGACCGGAGAATTCTATGTTGTCCTCAACCGACCAGCATCCATCAATGATGAATTTTTTCCTCAGGTGGAAACTATTGCTGAACTGGACACTCCATTCAGTGTTCAAGAGATTAAGAAAGGCACCAGTCAGTTGTCCTATATAAAATCCACAGGGTCAGATGCCATAATTGCCGGGGTGTAAAAACTGGGTGACATGTATTGCTGAAGGAGCTCACAGACCTTTCCCAAGAACTATGGAATAAAAGAGTGGTCACGCAGGAATTAAAAGACATACATAGTACACCTCTACAAGCGAAAGGGTGATCGTCAGTGCTGCGACCACCACAGAGGAATCTCCTACTTGTCAATGGCTGTCAAGACACTTTCACGCGTCCTGCTCAATCACGTCATTCACCATCTGAGCAGTGTCTACTTCCAGAAAGCAAGTGTGGTTTCCGCGCAGGCCGTAGGAGAGTAAATATTACATTCTCTGCACGACGACACCAGGATAAATGCCAGGAGCAACACAAAGACCTTTTAACAACCATTGTTGACCTGACCAAGTCGTTTGACACAGTCAACAGAGATGGTCTTAGGAAGACCAAGGCAAATGTCAGCTGCCCGTATAAGTTCATCACAGGCGTTCGCCAGTCCACGACGGCATGGTGGCCCACGTAATGGACAACGGCGAACCCTCAAATGTCTTCCTAGTCACAAACGGTGTCAAACCGGGCTGCGTTCTGTTTTCCACATTCTTCAGCATGATCTTCACTGCCATGTTCACAGAACAGTTTTGACGGAATCTCTGTCAGATACTGGAATTACGGGAAGTTGTGTAAACCTAGGCGATTTCAGGTAGTCACGAAGGTGTAGGAAGCAATCAGGGACTTCCTCTTTGCTGACGAAGGCGCCTTCAATGCCAGGTCAGAGGAAGACATGCATACCAGCATGGACAGGTTTGCCGAGGCATGCAACAACTACGGCTTCACAATCAGCATCGAAATGACTGAAGTCATGTACCAAGCTGCCCCTGCTAAGCTATATTGTGAACCGATCATCACAGTGATGGGTCAGAAACTCCAAGCTGCCGACAGCTTCACGTATCGGATCAGCAACCTCCCAAGTGCAGTCAACACTAACACTGAGGTCAACAGTAGAATTGCCATACTCAGCACAGCCATAGATAGACTACGTGGGAATGTGTATGACCGCAGAGTAATCAGTCTTACCACCAAGCTGACAGTGTACACTGCTGCAATGCTCTCCGCCATATTATATTCCAACGAGACGTGGACTGTCTTAACAGATGTTCCGCACAACTCAATAAATTCTACATAAGGTAGCAAGACATAATTCCTGATACCGAGGTTGTCATGAGGGCCGGCATCTCATTTATCTTCACGTTGTTTCAGCAGGCCCAAGTTAGATATGCAGGATACATCGTTCGTATGCCAGATGAACGTATTCCTAATCAGCTACTCTTTGGCAAACTATGAGAGGGAAAGCGAGCTGTTGGAAGATTTACTGATAGTATACTTGAAAAACCTGTATGCCAACAGTGCCTCGTGGGTGACGCTTATGCAAGACTGTACCTCCTGGCGCAACAAGATCGCATATGACGCCCGCGCACCAGAACAGCAGAAAGTTGCTGAGGCGCAGAGAAAACGTGTCACTTATTAGCGAGAGCTGCCAACAAAGCTACTTCTGTAGCAACACTTGTGTGCTCCCGCGAGAGCGAATCTGCCTCAGTAATCATCTCTGTACACAGCGCTTGACAACAGATAACTGAAGCTGAGATTTTAATCGACATCGATGGACAGAAACATTCATATCCAAACTTATGCACAAATAGACGTTATCTCTTGATATTGAGATGGCTGCTTTTATGATAAAAAAAATTCCATTAAATATGTATGTAGTCACTCTGAAAATTTTTAAATTTATAACAATAGAGATTCTTGCCATTATTGAAGGGATAATAAAAATCTATAGTTATTTCGACATATTTAAAAAAGAATACAGTTAGAATGTTGCGAACATAGAACATAGAGTACATTTTAAGCATATTCAGAAATCATAGTCCGGCTTGACTAAGACATAGAAAAAGTGTTAAAGAATTCCTATGGCATCCATGTCCTTACGCAATCTACCACATGCCATCAGATTTGTATAATTAATATCAGATATCACAGTTATAGAAAAATGATCATGTACTATGTTTTCCCATTCAGAGCTCATATTTGTTTGAGCTCAGGTCCGATATTGCATTTATCGAATGTCGTATGTTTATTTCAAAAGTGTATGTATTCTAGAGCTTTCAACGCAATGCCAGAACTAAACAATTAAATAACTGAATAGCTGTTGACGTAAAACAGCAGCTTATCATCAAAACATACCAATTTATCGTTCGATCTACCGTCCTCATATACACCCTATTCTATTACCCACTTGCATAATCAATAGCCAACTGCAGTACCTATCCAGTTAACGACACTCTGTCTTACACAAATTACCACAAAAGTAAGAAATAAATTTTAATCAAAATACATATTCAACTGGTTATTTACCAAAATAAATGTACGTTGAAATATCTCCCCCCTTCTTTTCTACCTCTTAGTCTGCACATGTTTTTAATAGGATATTGCTTACTACCAAGATAGGGAGAATGGAGCATTCATGACCGCTAGATGTATCAGAAGATCAAACGGATATTGTGACAGAGTCATCGTAAGTATATTCTGAAATTAATAAGTACAAAATGTACATGCAGAATTGTTGGGGTAGTTGTATATGCAGAAGTCGCTGGTTCGTCACTACCTCTACAGCAAAAACACAAAAGGACAGCAACCACCATAGTGTGATAGCGCTCCAAGATCCAAATCAACAACAATAAACCTTGTTTTTCGCGAACATAGATAGTGGCAGGTAAAATCTGATAGCACTATATTCCCGATAAATATCTAAGCCAACAAATTGGTACAACAAGATTAATGCTTCTGATATTTAATAATTCTGAGCGCACAGTTTCAAGTTTCTAGTACGCTTAAATATTATTAAAGTAGTTTAATGTCCCTGGTCTCTGGTTGGTTTATATTCCCGTCTTCATAACAAAATTTACGTACTCACTTTGCAATCAACTACATGGTAGCAAATCGAATTTTGCCGTGCAAAAGTTGTTCCCTAAAATGTTTTGACAAGAAAACATGAAGTGACATTGCCTTTAGAGAGCCTTTACAGACGAGTAAATAAACTTTGATTGCTAGATAAATGGGTGAAGTGAATTATGTAAATACAGTTAGATGCTACAATAGCTGTTCCTCAAGCCAGTCTGAAAACATAAAAAATCATTATAAAACCTGCTGTTATGGAGATCGAACAATATAATGTCGAGCACAAGAGAGAAATAATATATGCAGTTTTAAATGCGCCACTGGCAGGCGATGAAAAACGTTTCAGCATGTATAGGTATTTCTACAGTTGGATTGAGGAATGAAAAGAAATTGAAAGAGAAATATATCGTGGAGACATGTATAGGAAAGCCCAATGCAAGCTAAAAAGATAAGAAAAAATTACCTTTAAACTTGGCTGTTTTGGTTTCGGTTGGTTAAATTATCCTATTTTAATATTGAGCTCTATCTGAATTGACGGACTCATTGAGAAACATATATTTTATACCAAGCCAAGTTACCACATAAATAGGACTACATCCCATTCCATTACAGATGATAGAATGTGTTGATACGTATCCTGTTATTACCTACGAATTCAAAGACAATATTTTTACTATATCAACGACACGATTGAAACAAAAATTGCTTTTAAAAGTGATTGTTTTATATAGTTTTGAAATCAATATCACAAAGTAGAAAGAGGGAATGACTACATATATCTAGAACACAAATAGTGATGACAACTGTTTGAAATACAGTTATAAAGAATAACTGCTTCCTAGGAACAATTACATGGTAATTATAACTAATTCAATTTATATGATCGATTGGCCAGAGAAATATTAGCAACTACTGAATCTGATTTAGCTTGTGGGTTTCTGAATACAAAATATTCTTCTATTATATACGACTGAAATCAATAACATCAAAGCGCATAATAATGGCTATTATTTATGTTAACTATAGCCTTTTTGTCAATAGTGGTTTTAACGGAGACTTTGTTCTATCAAATGTTAATGGACATTATAAACAATAACCAAAATTGACTATTGATACACTGAATATCAGCACCAATGAAGACAATAGAAAAGAGTTAAGAATCTCTCCGTTAATTGGTGAAATAACTTACATCTACGAATACAATCATTTAACAAGAATGTACAAATAATGCAAATTTGGTGGAGGATGTTTGGTGTTGCTGTAAGAATAGCCTTGTTTAGCAAAAATAACAAATGGAGTGAGTAATTGCGTTTATTCTATATTAAACCCAATTTCTTTAACCTACTACGAGGCTGGAGACAAAGGACGAAAACCGTGTTCACAAAAATCAACACCATCCTATGCCAGAAAAACTTAAATCCATAATAGTTAGGAACGGAGGAATTAGTAAGCTATATTAATCTAATTTGAAATCATTTCCACTACACTTCTTACTTTCACCCCTAAACTCGAACCTCGGAATATTTTATCCAAACCCCAGGCCACTGTCCTTTCCTTAAATACCTGGGTTGCATTCGTCAAAAAGTTATGAAAAACCATGGGCCACCTTAGCAGCGGGTAACACAGTTTGTAAAAACATATCAATTGTTAAATGTTTTTCCTTCAGCAGTAGCCATAACCTACAGATAAAGGTAAGTTTTATTTAACTTTAGACACAATGCTGTTATTATTTTCTGTGCACTTCTGTTTATATAAGTACTATTGCTTCTCTTATACAATCACCAGTTTCTAATGTGCCACTTAATTTAGCTTTTTAGCTGTATGTGTTTCTTTAGTAATATCTTTAATTTGCTTTAAAAAGTAGTCATTAAAGTTGTTCTGTTTTCTTTGATAGTGATTTTGAATTTGTAATGTCAGAAGCATTAATATAACCTCTAATTTGTTCTTGATTAACAAACAATCTATTTACATTTTTTCTCTACTTCTACATCTCTTTTCAGTTCCCAATTTCATTCTAATAATCAATATTTATTTTATTACAATTGTCACGTATTTGATTTACGTCATTTAATGACTCAGTCAAATCTATGTAGCATTGCATCTTATTGGTTGTCATCTTGCAGTTATTTCTTTCTTCTCCTGAACTGTTGGCGTTTGCGTCTCTGTGACGTCAGGATTTTCTAACACTGTAGGATTATGTTTTGGTGGATGCCACTAATTTCCTTTCTTTGTCCAATGTAATGAGTGCAACAAATTACTTTTTGAGAGCTATTGGGTTAAGCGATAATATTTTATTTCGATAAACCTTTTAATAAATTTTAATATCGTCTTTACCCATTTCATCATAACACAATATTTTATTTTTAATCTGAAAAGGAGGTATGTATAACAAATAGTGTCTCGTCATTGTCGAATTTATGTTTGATCATTAATTTGTATTACATAATTGTTTTACTGCTAGTTGAAGGGTTTCGATACCCGCATTTGATAACATATCCTCTCAATCGCATATTTAGCATTATCTTCTTTGTGAAAGTTTCAAACTCTTCTCACAGCCATATTCCTCCATTTTAAACTATTTAAACTCATCCCACCCCCCATAAAAAAAATTGTCAGAAGGATTAGGATTTTTAGAATCCTAAGAAAAGAGTGACGTCAGTACTATAAGTGAAACATCATAACCGATGCCTAGAGATAGATATTAAACATTAGTATTGTAAGAGAATGACTGCCAAACATTTGACAGATATTGTGATGTATAAAATATTCATAACAATTGAAGAAACACATGAAATGTTTGTAATTATAAAATTATAATAGGAGTACGATTACTTGTCAGGAAAATTGTTCCAATTATTAACTTAAATGAATTAAAGATGGAACTTAAAAAGACTACGTAGAAATAGAAATGAATAGATGCTTTAGTGGGTTTTTATCTTCTCATTTCAACATTAATTACTTTAAACAAATTAATTTGAAATGAAGATGAAAACCGGGATGTAATTACACTACAAAGTTAGTAACAATAAGCACTATTTTAAATGAGTGGAATATTACCCGGAAAATACTTGAAGATTACTTAAAATAAATTAACAAATGTTTAGGAAACTATAATTTCTTTGTAAAATAAATGGAATATGGTGAAAGCAAACAGGGAAACTAACTTCAAACAAGTTTAAAGATCTTCGTAAAGCTTAACTTGGAAAACGTTCACAAGGATTTTAACGAGTCAAAGCAGAAAAGTTAGAAGATACTTATGACTACTGAGAAAACTAAAAGCAAAAGAGCATTCCAAACACGAGTGGCATTGTTTCGCCTTGGTGAGGCTACAATATTTATTACTTGATAGCAGGTATATTTGTATATTTTTGGTACAGGACTATGACTTATCTAGTCAAAAATGCACCGAATGAGAATCAGTAATTGAAAAGTTAACTATCGACTTTTACAAATGCGCTGTAATTAATTTATAGAAATGCTGTAGCGGTGTTGTGTAAGCATGACTAATTTTATTAAAATTTATAGTAATATATATCACGTAAAACCAACAATATATTTAACACAATTTACCATGCACCGTTAAATTCAGTCATAGATGTTTCTAGACATGGAAAAGAACCTGGCGTCGATTGAATCGTCTCAGGGATGCTGAAAGCTTAGAAAGAAGAACCACCCAAAAGCTTATGTAGGCTTTTCCAGCATATAGGAAACACAGGAGACACCGCAAAAGGATTTTAAAAAGGCACTATTGTCAAGCATTTTAAAGAAGATGATATTAGGAAATGCAGTTACTGACGATAGATTACACTGTTGTCCGTCACTAGCAAGGTCTTCAGCAAATTCTTCCTCCCAAAAATGTCTGCTGCAGAGGACAATGTTATCCGCAATGAACAAGCTGGTTTCAGGCATGGGGAAAGCTGTCACGTCTTCACCCTCAGACATCTTCTTAAACAGACTGCTGAATGGAAGAGCACGATTTACATTAGTTTGATCGATTTTGAAAGTGCTTGTGACAGCCTTCATCGCGAATTCCTTTGGAAAATCCCCCGCTTATAACGAATCTAGCTGAAGATGTCATATCATTATTTTACGGAGACTTCGAGCATAAAGCTGTCTGCAACTACTACGTCACAAACAGCTTCAACATCACCACAGGGATCAGGTTTAGGCTGCATTCTATGGCTATTTCCTTTTATTATTGCCATAGATTTGCTTATGAAGGTATGGACTATGCTGTTGATATCCACCTGCTCTCAAGTCGTCAGAGCGACATGCAACAACAGCAAACAAGGTTGATGAAAATAAATCAGAAAAATTCCCTCCTGATCAACAACAATCCTTAGGAAAAAGTTCACCTATACAGGAAGCAACGAGACAAAAGATGGAGACACTGAGAGAGAAATCGACGCATGACTCAGCAAAGACAATTTGTCTTTCACCATGCTGAGGAACATCTGGAGATCAAAGCAATGGGGAACAAAAACAATGATAAGGATCTTTAACAACAATGTCATGAATTTGCTGTTATATGGCTCAAAGTGCTGGAAACGTACAACAAGTATAGTTTACAAATGTTATAAGTTCCAAAACACGTGTCTGCGGTATATTCTTCAAATTTTCTGGCTAAGAAAGACCTCAGAAAGCTGCATCAGAGCACTAATGAGAACTTGTCTAAACAGTGAAAAGGGGGAGATGAAGATGGCTTGGACTCGTGTATCGAATGCAACTGAAGACAGTTCAGAAGATGATGAAAGCGTGTGACCTTACACAGAAAACCGTCAGTAAACATGTAGCATGCCGGTAGCAGTGGCGGTTCTCGTGAAAGCCTTTTGTACTACCTAAGGCATGAAAATGATTGAACGAATAAATTAAATTCAGCTCTTACAGCATGAAGACATTGAATCTGAAAATATATTCCACTACTGTCATCTATATAGAAGTAATACAATTGGTCATTCCAGTTTTTTTGAGTCACTTTACGACTGAAGGTTTGATAACACATGGTATACTACAAGTCAAAATAATCAAACAAAGTTATTAACTATAGAACTAATATTTTCAAATAGGACCGAATTTACCTGTTCATGGAAATAAATTTCAGGCCGATGAAAATTAAAGAAATTAAAAATAATTTATTTAAAGAATATAACATTACAGAGGTGTAAGAAAAAATATAAGGGGGTACGTGCCTTATTGAGAATGGAATGGGATGGATTTTATTTTCTAGTTTTATGAGTATTGCAGTTTAGGTGTTGTGGGCATTTTGGGACGTATTATTCCTTTGGTTTTCCAGGGTTTGTGCAATCTTTCAATGGTTTCTTGCAAAAGCTTTAACAACAAGCTGGTAAACAAATAAGTTTTGAACACGAAGAGATTGTAACATCTGCTACAAATAAGTTGAATAATATTGATAAAATTTTGATAAAAGCAATAAGTGATAAGGAAATAAATCAAGATGAATTTAATAATTGCTGATTACAAGAAATGGTTTTAAGGATGTAATGCCAGAGGCTAGTAGGAGGACTTTTAATCAGAGTACTTTTCCAGTTATTTAAATGGACGCCGACGTAATTCCTAAGTCCGGTATACCTACCGTCAAAATGCGTAGGAAGAGCACATTACTGTTGAGGGATAATCGGAGAAGGAACCATATTTTCGCAAGTCTATTGATAACAGAGATGGTACACCATACGTTCGTTTCAGAAAATAGATTTCATTGTGGGTTCTTGCAATATTTCAAATGATGGAATCAAGATATTTTACTATAGAACGGAAAAACAAGATCAAGTTATTACCTGATGACTTTTATGATCTTGAAATATACATGAAAACAAAGAAATAATTATTGTGTGTATATATATATATATATATATATATATATATATATATATATATATATATATATATATATATATATATATATATATATACTGAATATCAGTTATATAAGTCTGAAGTTTAAAAACTCTGAATCTTAATTACTCAGTGTACGATTGCCTGCATTCAATCGTTTGAGATCTATAAACACATGTACCAGATCAGAAAAAAAACTAAGAGGCAATAAAGAGAGCAGAACCAAGTTCGAATGAATCATTTCGAAATACACTCTTGTCAACAAGGTCATTTACTTGCCTGAATTTCCAGCCGCCGACCAATCAGGAATTAGGTCACATGGATTTTCCCAGGAGAATCCCATCAACTTCGTCATCAAGATTTCTTCCGCAACCTCCACGGTCAAAAGGCCACAATAACGTGTTCACCCTTATCCTGACTGATCTTTCATTCATAACCCCCTACAATCCAGAATCATAAGAATTAACACATATACAATACATATACATAACATAAGATAGAAAAGATAAAACAGATGAGTGACAAGGTAAAAAAAAATAAAAAAATAAAAAAAATAATCGGAAACAGTTACTTTAGCGGTTCTATAGAAACGTGCTTTTCACTCAAGTGAATAAGACTTTTTAGTATAATAATTTGAAAAATTGAAAATCATGGTGAGAAGAAGTTGGTGACAATATACAAAAAAGCTACTATACTCTAAAAACTGTAAAAGAGAAATGAACAGAGAAAATCTTTGGCTACTTTTGGCGTTATGAATGAGAATATGGTTGAATTGATCAAGGAATTTAATAATATAGATTTTATTGCCGCTTTAAACCTAGACAACCCACACGTAGCTATAAAGCTTTACTGCCCTTCTGATAAGCATATAACGTACGGGTGTGCTTGTAATGCAGTTGGAATTGTAGCAAATGTTCATCTTGACAATGAGAATCTTTGATAAGTTCATAGACACCTACTAAAGACTTTTAAAATAATAACTACATAAGTACGATTGCAACATGTATTTAATATTACAAAGAAAAAAGCAAAATAAAATGTTGTAATACCTAGTTTCGAGATCAATTTTTTAGTTGAAACCTGGTAGTTTCTTTTTCTCATTTTTGCTATATTAAAGGAAATGAAAGTAAATTCACAGTATTGGAAGAATGCTGATTTAAGACATAAACATTTCTCACAGTAGTGATGATGATTTTAGGATGAATGGTTGCGAAATTTTTATGATGTTCAGAGACCTATGACAATCAACCTTTGTGACAAAAATATAAAGCTAAGTATAACGAATGGAAAACTGAGAATGTTTAGACTCAAACTGGCTAATGCACAAAACGCGGGTACATCAAATTTTCATTTCATTGTATATTAAAGAAATTAAACGATCACATTGTCTTTTGTGTTTTTTATTCTACCTAAGTATCTAAATATAATTTCTTTCCTTAATGATTACGTAAAATGTTTTTTTCACAGTGGTATAAATTGAATCAACAATAAACAGAACTAACAATACAATTGTTTGATAAGAAAAGAAAGTAGAAATAATATTACTGTAAATAATTGTTTAAACTTATAACTATTGTTTATTGTTGAAATGAAGACGCAAGAATGATAACAGATTGCATGGAACAGGAACAAGCATCAAATGACCAAGACAAAATATGCCTACAGATAAACAGAAAACACAGATGTACAAATCACGTACATTTTATTTTTTTCCAGATCCACATGTAAATCAAACCAATTAAAATCTACCTTCTTCTAGAAAAGTCGATGTTTTAATAATAAATATATGCACCTTAAAAAGTCGTTGTGTCGTGTTACAAATTGTGGAAAGATACAATTTGCACTTGATATTATTGTAACAGAACATCAGCACTGTTTTGATTTTATTTTAACTATTGTACAATAGACTTATAACAGACAATAACCGTTTTACAGGCAACAATGTAATTATCTGCAAATCCTGATATAAACTTATAAACTTTCTTCTTTACGTTACATAATTTTTTCCTTCATCTAACTGCATTTTCCTTGCTTCATTCATGATAAAGTTCTATTAAAGCTCTTGTATATCGTCTATCTTTGACGTTGCTACCGTTCTGGACTATTGTGAAAACAAACATCTATCTCTCTCAAAATATATTCATATTTATGGTAACATTTTTCATAAATATTCATATGAATATCGTTGGTTTGAAGTAGATAATTTGCTGGACTAACAGGAAACCTTTATATGTAAATGTTTTATTGGTACGTTTATGCAAAATCTGCGTAGGTTTTATCGATTAAACGGCCTATGTAATAAACCACTTGACTTTCTATATTGGTCAGTCTTTGACTTATTTACCAGGCGCTACAAACAGAAGTGGGTGAACTTATTTTAGCACAGAACAGTAAATATATGTACAAGCAGACCAAATTGATATACTGGAAATCAAGAAGAAAGTTAATCCCCTGAATATTCTATCTCCGTTTAAGTCTACGCATCGTTCAATCTATGTGGTAAACACGTGACTATATAGATTCCGGTCTGTCTCAGAGAATTTTATCGAATTATTACATATAAAATTGCTGCGAAAGTATCTTTATACGTTGATAAAAGTTATTTAACTCAGCAATGCAACAGACAGGTAGCAAAATTATTTCTCATACAGGCGATAAATTGAAGTTTCAAAAGATAAGAGTGAGACTTGTTAACCAGTGGTTGGGGGATCGGATCCAGCTTCCCATCTAAATTACAAAAATATTTCAGCACCACCTTACAGCCAACTAAACGTATTCTCAAAAATAGACAAAAATAACTCCTAAGAAATAAAAGCCACCCTGACTCCATTAAAGAATAAAAAATACATTTCCCCCAAAGTATTTTCGAGCATAATCTAGAATCTCTAGTATGCAATAATAAGAAGAGGAAAAAATGGCAAAAACCTCAGTATTAGAACAGTGTAGCACAACAGAGAAGATCGTGTATGCAAATGAAGACAACACAAGTTTGAGAGTGAAGTGTAGGACAAAGGATCTGGAAACAAATGCGCCTTTTCCTCATGCATAAGTGGTTTCTTTCCTATGTCTATACATAATGGAAAAGTGGTAGGTAGTAAAGTTAGCGTTTGCAAAAACAAAACAAAAACAAAAAGATGGAAAACAAAATTTGAAAATAATAAAATTTGGGGAATATCTGCTGAAGTTTTTATCCTATGCTTTCCGGTGTATAGGAAGCGTGGATGGTCTATACATTTTCATACAATTTAAACTGTCGATGGGATTGAAAACCAATGGTCCAGGAGCGTTTTCCCATGTACATTTGAAGAAAGTTGGTCCGGTGTTTCGTTCATAACTTCTGGCGATAAGTGAGCAATATTTTTATAAAATCAAGACTAGTCGTCCAAGGATTTTTTTCTTCATTGATTTGTGGCTGCCAGTGTAGCAAGTTTTGTTTTCAATAGAATCCTGGAGACCAATGGCTTATGTTTTTTTTTTTTTTTTCATAAAATTTTATTTTAGTCAAATATATTTACATAATGCAAAGGTACAAAGCACCTCAGCGAACACACACACATGTTCTAACGGTTGACAACAACGAAGCGTTAAGGAATAATGAACACATGAGTGAGTCTGAAAACAAAAAAAAAATATTTCAAGACATAATGGAATTAAAAGCGTATTCGAAACGTGAACAAGTCGGTCAGTCCTTTTTTTTTTTTTTTTTTACTAGTAGCCTAATAAGCTTTTCATAAACTTTACATGACTAGCGGTATTGGTGTTTAATATACAAAATTTGTGGATCAGAGAACAAGGTCTCCCAAATTGTTTCTCTTTTATCATAAGCTTTTAGAGACTATAGGGCAATATTTTCAATTATAATCTTGAAGACCAGCTGTCTAAGTAATTTAGTAAAATATTGAGAAACACTGCCCTAAGGTGAAGGCCAGAGGTTACTGCTAATTATAGCAGGCATGGCCAAGGATACATAACGAGATTACTATAAAAGAATTTGCGCGCGCGCGCATGTGTGTGTGTGTGTGTGTGTGTGTGTGTGTGTGTGCGTGTGTGTGTGTGTGTGTGTGTGTGATTTGGATTTTTAACGTAGCTTTGACAATGTTTCAGTGATATCGCTACAATGCCGGCAGGGAGGCAGTTTATAGTGATGTCTAGCATTGGGGCATCATGCCACAGACATGTAGCATGATGTCCCACCCAAACACATTATCCTGAAACCACACTGACCAGTCCTAACACTAATCTCTTAATGCTGAGCGCCTAGTGAGGCAGCTGTTAGACTATAGAAGGAAATATTTAATGAAAACGTGATGTAACAACAACAGCAACAAATAATAATAATAATAATAATAATAATAATAATAATAATAATCATTAAAATGATAATGCACGTCAGAAGTTAAGGATTATTTAATAGGTAAAATATATATCGTGATACTTATTACGGAATATAAACTGACGGTTGGCTGGAATATTGATAAAACTGCATTGGAAAGTTAGATTTGTCTACTTCGACAATTTTGTCCGTGATTGAGGATTGTGAAAATGGAGTTTTTGCCAACCTGACATTTGTCATGTTTCTAAGAACTAAACAAGATTTTTACTTGAATTTGAGTTCAAGACTTGACCTTGTTTACTAGAATGTGGTTTTTTTTTTTCGTACGGAATCTATTACGTCGCAGGTCAAACGAAACTTCTATTTAAAGAAGATTTGTAAACAATTGTTTATTTGCTGTTTAATATCAGTAATAAAGAGCTTTCGCAAGCAATTGTTCATTTCTGTTTAATATCAGTTTTTGTGAATCTATTATCAGAGTTTCAAGTTGTTTGCAAATATGATTTGAGAGGAATTTTTTACATAAATTATTCAATGGAATTAAAAAGTTCTCATTAACATTGTGGACTACATCACTACTTTGGGATTATTAAGAACTCATTCAAAGATAGTCAGGATTATATCATTATGGTACATCAGGGTTCAAGACTTTTGATAGATCACGACATAGAAGATTATTGGAATTCATTCGGAGCATTCCCTACTTTTGGATTTGTGACAGAACATTAGGATTATTCGCAATTTAGTTTACTGTAAGTATCGTTTGAATTTTCATTTTGAATTATAGGGAAAACTAATTATTTGTTGAATTTGCTTTGCTTCTTATTAACCACTCACAGACAGTTATTTAAGCACAGCCTTCTGCCAAAGCAATTAATGCAAATATCCGCAGACATGATCCTGAACCCTACTATTCTCTGAAAGACTACTGTAGTAAAGATTTAGTACAATTTTCTGCACCCAGCAATTATCTATTTACATGCATATCCAACAAGTGGAATGCTGCTTGTTTTCTACGGTATCCACTGCTTCATCTTTGGTGAATGTCCATGGTAGAATCGACACACTTTTCGTTCGAAACATTGGAAACAGTTTCAACGAAATCGAAGTATATGGCGAATCAGCTACTCAGGCCTGAAAGAGCGAATGTGACAACGCACATGAATATCTGTTGGAGAAGCGTTGTTGAAAATTGACGTTGTCAGTGTCAAATGTTGTCTTGATTTGGAAGGACAAGTTTTTCTTTGATTTATAATTTGTTAAAAAATATCTACTTTTAAGCATGGTTTGTTATCGAATTGTACTGATTCCACATAAACTTTGAAAGCTAAGATGTAGTGTCTGGGGCACTATCTATCTATCAATGTATATATATATATATATATATATATATATATATATATATATATATATATATATATATATATATATATATATATATATACTCTTTTACACCTTAAACTAGAACGGAAACATACGAATGGACGATAGGAATTACGATCT